>JAUZNC010058638.1:0-11076 GCA_034780395.1 Vannuccia rotundouncinata
TATATCCACATACACGTCGTGGTTTATACTCCTTTTGTTTTCTGAGATCAACAATTTGCATAAATTCGGCCATTTTTTAATTCTCAAGCAAGAAAAACGATGCTTGTAAATTTCCAAGCTTAAACTTAATTTCTAAGCTTTGACTTACGTTTTATTCATAAAGTTTTATATTATAGTCGCAGAAAAACAATCTTCCGACCTTAAGCTTGAGCTTTAACTTAAAGTTTCAGCTTTTGTTGCTTTAGCTTCGACTTCAAATATATTTTTATTCATAAATAATCAAGCTTAGTCTCTAAAAACCTAAGCGTAAGCTTTAACTATTGTTTTATTCATACACCTTATTCAATTATTGGAAGAAAAACAATTTTTTGTAAATTTTAAAATATATATTTTTCTTTATTTTACCAATTTTTTATATATACTCTAGCAGAAGACATCCTGGACTATAATCAAGACAATTTTAATGCACATAGAATTATAGGAGCACTATATTTGAAAGGAGGTCCGAATTGTATGTGAAAGCGTAAAAAAGCCAGGTATGGATAGCTTAAAAACGAAACTATATTATCGTATATAATTGAAAAGCAATAATAACTCCCATGAATTTCGTATTATTTATATATATATTTCTCCGCAGACATTTATTACCATTAAATACTAGTCGAGCAGTTATCCGGTCTAGGTAAATAATATATAAGTCATTGCGAATATCATAAATATCCTTAATTTTTGCCTATACTTTTACTGAATCAATTAAAACATTTTTCATTCGACAGCTACATTTATATTTTAGTTAAAAATTTGGTAGTGTTGTTTACTTGTTTAGACTGTCTAAACAAACTGACATATAGTATACAACCTCGAATATATAGACTTAACTATTTATTTAATCATATAATTAGTAAGTATAATTTATTTGATATAATTGCAACTGATTAATTATTTTTTTGATTAATTATTGATTAATTATTAATTGCATCATCAATATACCATTAATACATAGAATTTAATACATTTAGTTTAAAAAGTATTTCGTGTCATTTTTCCAAATGAATCCAAACTTTTGCACAGTAATAGAAATAAGAAATTTTAAAAATGCTATCATTCAGTTTTGAACTCAAAGTTTAAAAAAAATCAGAGCCTTTTTCTATTGCAATTGCACAACCCCAGCCTGTATTCCATATAACCCTTAGAGGATATATTTGGCATAAAATAAAGAATTTCATATATGAGAGATTATCAACATTTTAACATATAAAAAACAGATGAACAACAACAGGCTGAAGTATAAAATTAATTGGTGAATTAGCAATTTATATTATAACATCAATTTATATTATTTTCTCAAAAATGACTAAATTTGAGTTACAATACTTGAACCTGTTATTGTTGATATGTTGGGATATATAAAAGACCTGGAATGCCCTGAATAATGAAATGATCCTGGATTATTTTAGAAATGTCCTGAAATTTTTAGGTATGTCCTTTCAAAAAAATATGTGTATCCTAAATTTTATAGATACTTTTTTTTGCAATAGATTCTTACAAATTCTTCAGCTATACAATAATTATACATACATAATATTGATATGCTAACTAAGAAACATGCACAATTGGTGAATTTGTTTTTTATTCATCAAAAATTCCTGGAATTTTATTTTTCAAAAGGTATATAAAACTTGATATATGCTTTAAAAATTCAAGCCATCAAGTGGCAGGTTATAATTAAATATTTAGTCTGCTTTTTTTAGGCCATACAAAAGCTATTGTGTATTAGAATGCAGAATGGGTTCTTTACAAATAATAGACTAATAGTCACTTTCTAAATATGTACAGGCATAATACTTTTTTTATACTAACTGCTATAATGATTATTATGAAAATCTATATGTTTATTAAAGATCAATAAAAAAAACATTTTTTTATTTCAAAAAATAAATTCTGAAAAAGGCACATTATTAAATATTTTATATTTATTTTAATTATACTTAAAATTACCCACCATCAAGATAAGAAACACAATGTCAATTGTATGTACCCTTAATTAAAATTAAATCTAAACTTTATAATAATTTATTTGTATAATTTGTTAGACTATGTTTCATAAAATAATTAATAAGCACATCTGTATTATACTAATAATTACTAATAGTAATAATTATTCTGACTTTACTATACATATTACTTTCAATCAAAATTTAGCACTACCAATTCAAAATATAATATCTAGAATATATATTAATATTTTAGGTAAAGCATGGGTAATATAAATCAATATATTACTAATATAAATTGTAGATATTACCTAGATTTATTTAATTAATATTTATTTAAAATGACTATATATGACTATTATTAAATGTAGATAAACTAGGACACATTTCACCCAACAAATTTGTAAGTCTGTCTGATGAATTGCATTCTTTAAAAATCTACCTTTTGGGTCTGACAAATTATGTTAGTGTTTAATCCAATCAATTACATTTCTCAAAAATGTAATCCCTTTTACAAATTATGTTCCTGATAAAAAGAATGGTATTTGTTGCAGAATGTAATTCATTACAACACTTACAAGGGAAGTAAATGTATTAAATTCTCATCAAAACTCAATCATATAACATTGAATAAAGAAACCAATTCCTTTTTTGAGTTATGCCTAATTGGTGGTTATTTAATTTATCCAGTTTAAAAATAAAATTCTTAATACTTACTGTAGCTGTTTGGCAGGAATCAGGTAAAGTAAATCACTAATAATTATATATATAAAGAAATTGGAGAGGTTTTTCAGTTTTCATGGTTGTTAGAGCACCTCCACCAGAACATTGTTGGACTCAGGTAATATAAGTTAACTTTTTACAATTTCTTGTTTCAAAATCATTTTTTCATCTTAATATTGGCTTGATTGTTAGCATTCAAACATGCATTGTATACATGTGGTATTTCCTGGATATTTGATCAAGTCACTCCTGGATTTGTCTTGAATATTTTTTTGGAAAAGCTGGTATGAGCCCTGTACAAGACAGCATAAATTTGTATTTCATGTAGTTATAACAAATATATAATCTGATTTATTGTACATAATGTCACATTTTAAATTATATTCTGATAAAGCGTCATATAAAAAACTAAAAAATACTTACAAAAGTCTTGAATTTTTCAAGACATATGCATACTAACCATGTATGATGTTTCTTGGATTTTAAGTTTTTTTATTGTTCTTTGAAGGTACATTATATATAGATTTATTGTGTACTATAGTTTTAAATCTACTCGTGTGTTACTATAAAAAAAATGTTACATTTTATTTAACAAAATTATTCATTTATTTACAGTTATTTTTTAATTAATTTTTCAAAATTATTTACTTTTTCCAATAGTTTTCTGATTGAATAATTGTTTTCTTTCTTTACAGGGTGATAATAAGCAATTTCAATGGATTATCTAGAGAAAAAATATTACTTTCTCATTAACTTTTATGAAGATTGTTTAACAAAAGCAGGTGACCAAATGCATACCCTTACCTTTTACTTCAAATTACAAATTTGTTAAACTAAGGATTGAGATTTTATGAATGCATTTTTTAAAATACCTTATAACATTGTTTTTAGTTCATATATACAATGTTTGTTTAATTTACAAACATACTCTATATTTTTACAAAATAGTTATTGATAAATTCTATTTTAAACATATAAATTAATTTAAATATCGATTATTTCTCTGGTTGATTATTGTTATCAATTCAAAAAGGATTTATTCCTTGTAATTATTGTATTTCTCTCAGTTAAAACATTCTTGCAATAGGTTAAAGGGATCAAATGCCTTCAAATTGTTTTTTCTGATGTTTACAGATCCTCGTGTTGCAGACTGGTTTCTAATGCAGTCATATTCCCACACATGGATCCTAACCGGTCTTTATTTATTGATTGTACTGTTGGGTCTACGTCTAATGCGATCCAGGGAAGCGTTCGATCTCCGATGGACCCTTATATTTTATAACTTTTCTCTGGTAGCTCTCAACTTTCATATCTTCAAGGAACTATTCACAGCCACTTGGCGACTCAATTACAATTATAGTTGTCAACAAGTAGACTATTCAGATAATCCCGACGAACTTCGTGTAAGTTTTGACGTGGTTGTTGCGGTTTTTTATTTATATACGTCCTATGTATAAAATATATATTACACTATTTGATAACTAGCGTAATAAATACGTTCGTCGAGTGTAAGTTTTGAATTACTTTTACTAGAATCTGATTTTATTTGTTCCAATTATAGTTGTAAATCTACCGATTTGCTTTAATCTTGTTAGAAGTAGAAGGTTGGATCTAATTAAAATAAGTTCAAACACTTCGTGAATAATATTTCACAGCTACAACTAATATCATTTTTTAATTAAGACGATACTATATAGACTATAGATTGCCTGAAATATCGGTAAATATGCAAATGATAAATCGTTTTGTATAACAGAAGAGTATAGTTTATATTATTAATTAAGAAAATGACCGTGTCCATAGTAACTATTAATCGATATTACTAAAATTGCCAGCTGACTTAAATAGTAATTTTCTGCCCAGAGGCCAAAAATGTTTAATTTTCAATTAAGTTTTTATAGTATAGTTTAATTAAATACACACATGTCTTATTCTGAGTTTTATTTAACACAATTTATGTAATTTTTAATATTAATTTAATATTTTTAAATATTCGTCTATTATATAAATGTGAATGCAGATTTCAGTGTGAACATTGCTACGCAAAGTCAGCATCAAATAAAAATTGTATAAACTAATAAATACATAATTCGTTACATTGTTATGTATCTCATACGTTCAGATAAAACAATTATGCAAGTAACGATATATTTATTTGGTAATTAAATACTACTCTAGTAAATATCCTTAATGTAGGTCTCGCTATAGCATTAATATATTTTTATTCACATTTTGTTTCCTGGCATCTTTGAAAGAACCAAGGAACGAAAAAATAATTCGTATTATTTAAATTAGTATAATATATAAATTTAAATAGTTTTTCAGTATTTTATAAGGAATTATTTACAATTATGTCTTCTGAATTTCTCATATAGATTTAAAAAAAACGAAAATTTGTAAAACTCGGAAAATAATTATTTCCTTATTCTCTATCATTCGAAGTTAAAGTGTATGAATGTGTGTACGACTCGGTCTTGATAAGTATTTTGGGATTAATGACATGACCGAAATAGTTGACCTTTATGCATATATTATAATTATACAAATATATTATATGGAATTATTATTTAAATCATTTAATTATCAACAACCTTCGTAAGTTATGTTTGATGATCTTAAAATACATGATCAATATCTTATTTTGATAGTTGTAAAATTTAAAGGTCGAAATTTGTAATCATTTTTACGATAATAGTTAAGTTAAATAACGAAATTAATTTATTTCATTTGTATCTTATACCTTTCCGATATAAGCTATATACTATGTCTTAATTAAATATTAATGTTAATCATTGCAGGTGTACAGGTATGTAATTCTGTTACTTGCTCTATATTTCTGGTTCTTCAATTAAATTGTGAGCATTGTAATATGTATTTTAATATAATATCTTTTCAATTTAATAAAGTGAAGTACTGTATGACTCATTCGCCACAAACCATTTAAGCTATAGTATCAACATAATATTAGCATATACAAATATGTTTTTTATTTCGTTTTATTGTTTATGTACGTTATATAGACTGCTTTCATTTTACTATACGATTTGATTTCCATCATGTAACAAATATTTACACATTCTATGCAAACTTACAAGCTTAATAATGTTTTAAATAGAATCATTTTTTGATTAGAACGTAGAATATACATTTATTTCAATTCAGTCGCTTCATAATAACTAACACAATAATCTAGTTAATGAATTTCAAGTTATTAGATATGTCAAACCTTTAAGGGGGAATTCACGGATGATCAAGTACAACCTTGTTGTTCGTGCTTCGAGATTAAACATTCGCACATACTTTGATTTTAACCGCAGGTCGCGCGCGCTCTCTGGTGGTACTACATGTCCAAATGTATCGAATTTCTGGATACAATCTTCTTCGTGCTTCGAAAGAAGAACGGACAGGTCTCCTTTCTCCATGTTTACCATCATGCCACCATGTTCCCCATCTGGTGGATTGGAGTCAAGTGGGTTCCTGGCGGTCAGTCGTTTTTTGGCGCTATGATCAACAGCTTTATCCATGTTCTCATGTACTCCTATTATGGATTGGCGGCGTTGGGACCTCAGGCTCAGAAGTACCTCTGGTGGAAGCGGTATCTTACAAGAATACAGTTGGTAAGGTCCCTCAGGTTAATGCTAAAACTATGGTTAATTTAAAGTTGCATTGAAATTGTTTGTTTTCAGCTATCTATAATTGTAAAATACTGTTTATAATATTGTTCCTTTGTTCGTACGGTTTTTACAAGCGCGTGTCCGATGTACCACTACACGCTGTACATATCTGAACATGAGTCATCCTATAAACCCTGCACTGAATATTCAGCCCTAATCTTTAATAATTTTGTCGTTAATATTAAACTGTCTCCTTTGTGCATTTTGTAAAACATATTATTGTAGATATCCTACATTTGTGGTTGTAATGTATTCACTATAGTATTGCTATTAGAATTATAGTATGCTCCTTTTTAGCAATTCAATAGTTACGAGGTTGTCTCCATCGTGCATCTAAAAATTGAAGTGATGCTGCGATTAAGGACAGCCTATTGCCAGTACTAAGTAACCATTGCTAAGTTACAGTGTTGTGTGTTTATATTGGATACGTAGGGGTGACTTTCCACTTTTCTTTCCAATAATTCACAATATGCTAATGATCATTTTATACTGCAATTATTTGAGGTTATATTTATTCATTATCAATTATTAAAGTTATTTTATAAATTATGATAAAGGACTTTTTCATGATATTTGAATTCCAAGCTGTGCTATTTATCTCCTCTCCAAACAAAATATCTACCCAGTTTTCATCCGGTTGTAATAATTGACAATAATTAGACCAGATGGTCTGTTTATTCTGTTTATTGATTGTTTTCAATCTGCTCGTAAATATCAACGAAACCAATATAACGCCAATGCATACATATTATAGTATTGTGATTATTAATATAACTTAGTCTCTTTTAGTAACAGGAAATATCAAATGTAAAAATATAGTGTTAATATTTTGTGTTAATTTTTACTGTGTCTATCAGGATAGTTTAAAGATTTTGTACCAAATATATATTCGCGTGCAGTTAAGAATATAATTTGGAGAATTGTACACTTTTTGTAATATTCAATATTTTCTGCACTTTTGACTACCAATCTGGCTATTTTGAGATCATAGATATTCTTTCGAAGCGTGTTAAGGTTCGCCATTAGCTCGAAGGTAAAATAAAGTAAAGAAGACAATAGCTGAATAAAATATATTTAATATTCCAAATTTTCGAATAACTCTTTATCAAGGAATACACCTATACAGCCTGGAAAAAAACAGGGACTAAACCACTAAAGCATTACATAATAACTGAATAATTAACAAGAAAGGAAAAACAATTAATAAACCAAAGTGCAACCACTGTGTTAAAGAAAGCAGGAAGGCTGTAAAGGTGCATTCATTGATAAAGAGTTATTTAGAATATTAAATATATTTTATTCAGCTATTATCTTCTTTACTTTATTTTATTTAGAAACGTTCTAAATTGTAGATATATTTTGAAATCTATGAATTATTCAATTTTTGCTTATCTAATCAATTTAACATCATTATTAATTAATCTATATAATGATTATATTTTTTGTATAATCTCAGCTAATAAAAAATTCTCGTGATAAATTTTCATTGTTTCATATCGGCCATGTTACCTTGAAAGTTGATTGTAATGAAAGAAGAATCCAAGGAGTCTAAAATAGAGGAATCAATTTCTGTAGAAAATAAACCTCCTTCCAAGTATAAACCCTGCCAACGAGCTTCAGTTGAGTCACTTGATTGTAATTGGTCTGAGCTCGTCTTTCGAGAGAACACACGATCAAGTTATGGTGGCGGTACTGATCGCTGTCAAAAGGGATTGCTTATGCTTAAGAGCCTGGAGTGGCAAAAAAAAACCACGGAATGTCACTTACAACCTCCGGGCAAAAGGGGTATTGTAAAAGTTGATCCGACTAGGACTAATATAAATCGTCGCAAGTCTCCTCAAAAGGAACTGTTAAGAGGAAAAAATGGTTGCAGTAAAGAACCTTACCGTAGTCCCTTGAAGAAAGTGGAATATCAGCTGATAAAGAATGAGGAGTCAGCACTTTTTGACATGGATGCTGACTGAGTTGTATTTAGTTTATTATTGATATTATTCCTTTGATGAAATCCTTTTTGTAAATATTGTTGCAACGACCGCTGAAGCTGATGATAAAATTTAAATACACATTGTCTGCAGCTTTAAATCGCATTTTTATCCTTAGATTTTTGGTGTTCTATTCTAGTATAATTAATTTGTTAATAATTAGTATTGTAACAAATTTATTATTCTCGTGGTATTTTAATTTCGTTTTGTTTTTGAAAATTTGGCATAATAGAAGAGGCTTTTTAAAACTATGTAGGATCATAAAATAGTGTTTTGCCGCATTTCACGGGGCAATAATAAATCTGTTCAAAGACTGGCCTCCGATTCCTACGAATCAAGTTATTCTGTCAAACTAAAATTATTATTGAGCCCGCTTCCCTGCCTTCAATGTTTCAGGTGCAGTTCGTTGCAGGCATCACTCATGCCTTCCAGTCCATCTATCTTGGTTGTCAATATCCACTATGGATGCAATGGGCTCTCGTGGCATACGGATTATCGATCCTTCTTCTCTTTCTCAACTTCTATTTTCATGCCTATATCCGCCAATCGGTGAGTCTTTGTTGGATATGTTAGGTCCTATCTGGATCCTCTGTGTCTTTTGTTAAAACATGTTACAACACAATATACATTACACTTAAACTTAAGGTATATAATATATGTCTATGGCATAATACAAAAATCAGATTCCATCTTATTTTATTTAAATCTAAAAAATTCGATACATTTAAATTATAAAGAATTATTGTTATATTTCTCCCCTTGTGCATCTGATCCCTTCCAATCGTTTGAAACGATATTCTTCTAAAGCAGAAGTCGATGAAAAACCAGTGAATGATTTTATCACATTTGGTGGTAAGCCTCGTCGAAAAAAAACAGAGTTGCTCCAGTTCGTCTCAAAATATGTAGAGTATACTTTCCTTAGAAACCTGCTTCTTTCATGAATGATTTCATGCATCCTTCGATGGCATCTTGGCCGAGCGGACTGGTACTAATTATCTGATTTTTCTAAGTCACTTGAGATAATATCTATATTATAATTATATCATCTACATTACCCGACATATAGCTTGTTCTTATAAATAATAAGTGTCATATACCAAATGATTCATTTAGGTATAATGCCAGATTGAATATTACGCAACCTAATTGATAATTTTATATATTGAAATGACTAAATTTTATATAACATATGCTTAATAACTTTATGCTTTATTAGTTTAAATTTAGAGTTAACATACGTTTATTTTACAAATTGGAGTTTCTTTTTCCACTACAAAATATAGATTTTATATTATCTAATTATAAAAGCGGAGAAATCGGATAACACCTACGAGCCAGCTACTTAACTATTTAATAAATTAGCGTTCCTGACTCTAAAATGTTATCCTATACTTAATTACTCAGAATTAGTTTAGTATAATAAGCTAAGGACGATTTTTTTCTATAGCTAAAAATGGTGGTTATGCAATTTCGAGCAACTTGAGACTGTATACCCGGAAAGGAAGGTCAGGAGTGTGCCTGTATATTATATGCTGCTAAACCCCTTGACATTCTTCGAGCATATAATATAGTGCATAATGAATACGATGTACCTAAATATAATTTTTATTCAAGAACGGATACCACTTATTGTAGTGAACATACTCAATACTTCTTCAACCACATGGTATTCGAGAGCTCAGTAAATAGTGATGGTGCTATTAGTCATCACCTTGTTAGATTATTCTGTTTATATAATAGTCTATCCACCTCTGGAGATAACCATTTTACAACCAATGGAATGTTTCAAATACTTGTTTCGATATAACATCGTGATAAATCTCTATGTTTAGATTTGTTCAAACTTGTTTGTTACCAGCCAGTGATTTACATGTCAAGAACATGAAAAATGTAATGTATGTCAAGCATAAGATTTTTCAAAGACCAAATGTCACTTTTCAAATCGTATTTTTAATTTGCAATCATACTTCGTAATATCTTTCACAAAATGAATTATAACTATACTATAGTGTGAATAATTATTGTTCAAAATAAATCAAAGAGAACATCATTGGCTAACATACATGCAGCAACTCGCTTGCCATACATTTCCATTATTAAAAGTTCATTGTAACGCTTGATGGATGTAAACTATAATATGGGCGGTTATTTAAACTCACAAACTATGAAATTATTATTTTCGTACATTTGCATAAGCGAAACTTCTTTTTATACTTTATTTCATTTTTTATATTTACACTTATATAAATAACATCACAATCCCTTTCCACCTTTTTTTAAACAAAATACAATCTTAAAAATGTTATTAGTCATAAACAGATCAGCTTTCAAATAGTATAACCAAGTAAATAATAAAGAAGGTACTTGAACAGTCCAATGGAAAAGTTTAACATTCATATTGTTCCAAATGCTTTGGTTTTCTTCTTGTTCTGGTAAATCCTCTGACATCAAGACCATTGTTGACAACCTTGAATTGAGTTAGGTTGAGTTGTCCTTGTATGTTGAACTCTTCTTCTTCTTCATGTACTGTTTGTCTGGATTCTTTTCTCAACTCATTGTTTTAACCCATTTAGAGCCGGTAGGTGAAATAATGTATTTTTTAATGCCTTTCATAATCCTAGCTTGTTATTAAGAGATTTTCATGAAAAAATAAAATTTATCACCACTACTGTCTCCAGAATGGGATGGTCCAATATTGGAACA
>JAUZNC010058639.1:0-47768 GCA_034780395.1 Vannuccia rotundouncinata
GGAGGGGGAGGGGGAGGGGGGAGGGGGTCTTTGTTCGAACAAAGGATCCTTTGTTAGTGGTAGAGATTACTATACCCTACTACTTATATATTCCTTATGTATGATTCACAAGATCAGGAAATTTTTGTTACAAATCAGACTGAGATTCATTCCGAAAAGCACAGTTTTAAGATAATTAATTTAACTGTGTGAAAGATGTAAAGAATCTCTCAGCCCAAATAAAATCATATTTTGTAATATTGAAATCAGTTTGGATGTGGGAAACCAAAGTAACATTATTTATTTCACTCGCATCTGTTGTAGATTTAAATTATATATGGACACTCTCTGGCATATTTTCAAGGGTTTATTTGGGTATGTGTTCTCAAAAAGTTAATTGTCGGGAGGGTCAAACTTTAATTATACACGTTTTTGAGCTGTTCTTTGCTGTTTGTTAAATTTATTTATCAGAATAACGTGGAAAATTGAAAGCAGTATAATTTATTTTGATTGAATAATAAATCAATATAATTTGTGTATTGTGAAAGTAAGTCATAAATAAAATATTTTATATTGTTAATGTAGGAAAAATTCAGATTTATTGATTAATTTGAATAAATGAATAATGATTTTATAAAATAATAATTATTCTATTACCTAACAGTCTACCCACTTCGTAAAATCACTTTCCAATATTTAAAAAAAAGATAAAAACTTGTACACTTTGTACATTATTCAGAGAACAATAATATTTTTTAACTTTTCAATTCAAATATATATAAAATAGTTTTCACCCTTTTCAAAGAGTATATGAAGACAGTCATGTACAAGATTCCCAGTATGCATATTCCAAATAATGAAATATGATATTTATACAAAAAATTTCATTGATCTTGCGGTTATTTCAATTTTATGATTTCCAACTTGCTTGTGACAGAGGAGGATTAGACTCTCTGTGATTATTCGAGCCAAATATTCCGCTGTAAACAGTATTTTCAATATAATGGAAGAAAAGTATATACGACGCCGATTCTTGAGATGAAACTTTTTTATCTCAAAGTGGGTTGACATTTTTGTAATGAGCACAGAACTCTATACGCGTACATTAAGCTGTAGCACATATCGGAATATAATATCGGTATTATAATTTTTGCAATATACAAAAAATTCTTGAAGATTAATTTTAAATCTTAGTATTTTTATTTGAAAATAATAAATAACATTTGCGGATAACTCAGTTTACCAATTGTATAAAATAATAATAATTATAAGTAATTAGAGGAGTAATATGTTTTTAATATGTTATTTATGTACGTCTTGTAATAAAAATTGTATTTTATGCGTTCTTTAAAAATTAAACTGTTTTAACGAAATAATTAGAATGAATATAAAAAATTATTTGATTATTTAATTAAATTTTTACGATGTATATTTATTAAATTACATTACATTACATTACATTACAAAATTTATTTATTTTATAATAGTTTAATTCGTGTCTAAATAAGTAAATATTTAAAAAATCGTGTACACAATTACGTAAATTAGGATTTCCTATACGATAGTATATTGATTATATTGATTATATATAATAACCCTAGTTGGTATATGCTAAAATCTCCCGTCTTATATAATTTTTAAGAGGCAGTATAAATTTGTAAGGAAGGTAGTTAAAAAGACGATGGATAGTTACTTCTAAAATTAGTACCAATATTATGTCCATTGTATGCGCCGAATAATGCGGCTACATATATAGCTCTAAAAAGGGGATTTGATTTTGTGCCACTGTTTTATAGTGATTAATAATACTCACATCGTATAGACTGAACAAACTAACTTCCTTTACATTCAATGAAGGTCTGCATATAGTAAAAAATAAATATTGAGAATCATAGCATTGGGATACAAAATTCTATGTGTCCATCAAAATGTCCCCTCAACCTAGAAGTAATTGGGCAGCGTATTAGAAAAGTATTTGTAGCGCTCCCCTTCGCATTCATGAAGATATCATATTATAAATATATTAGCTAGTGGAATAGATCTCCCTATAAACTTCTTGTCTCATTATTATTGTCGGCCAAAGAAATCTTTTTATTAAGAGGTACTTTTGCTAAACATCAGATAAAATCTAAACAAAATACAATTTTATGCTATAAACGTACTTTGTACCCTGAGTTTATATCCTTTTATAAAGACGTTAGGTAAGAGAAAAATTAAGTTACTAAGCATATGTTGATTGTTTTCAGACGATGTAACTAATAAACAAATTATCCTTTTTTCAAAGTTGTACAAATATTTTATTGGTTTTACTAATTTGTTGGTTAAAATTGTAAAAAATATGCAAATAATTATAGACTAAAAAATCACAGTTAAAAGGTTTATCAAAGGAATAAAATCAATTAGCGGATTTATTAATTATAGTTCTTTCAGTATAAGAGCTGTACCCAATATTATGCTATGCATTGTTGTCTGGATAATATATTTTACTGCAATCTATTGAATAATTTACACGCTTTACATAATTTTAAAATGAATATTTAGCATTATAAACAATCTAATGAAACTAGCTCCAATTTCAGAAAGAGAGGAGATTTAATTTATTACAATGTACAGATCTATATTTTGATACGATAATAAAAAATATAATATAATAAAATAAATAATAATAATAAAGATAATAAAATATTCAAGTTACGATTGAAATCTTTAAATCATTAATAAACACTATTCACTGAAACGATAAATCTTAAAAACTAGTGCAGTGCAATGGGTGGATTTTAACGTATAGGTACTATACCTCAGAATGATTTCAATCAAAAGTTTTTTTTAATGAATTAGTAATTAACTCCTTAGTTTAGCGTCTATGATGTCATCAGCAAATCTTCTTCTATATACGTGCAATAAAAAAGTATTCACTGATACTATTTATTTTAAGCATCACTGGGTGGATTTTAACGTAAAATGCAACTAAATGATCACAATTTAAAATTAAGAATGCAAAATTCTACGAAACATTTTACACATCATTTTGAGGTATTGTATGTTAAAATCCACCCAGTGGTTCTCGATATGAATAGTGTCAGAGTTTATGAATAATTCACTCGTGAAAAGTTAAGGATTATTTAATTTAAAATATATGCCGATGTTCCTGCACTAAAAAAATAATTTTCGGACAGAAATCAATAAAAAATTTCTGGGTCGAATTGAATCAACTAATATATATATTTAATATGGCAACGACAGCTCTTTATATTCTATAATAGTCGAAATTGTTTTCCTTTATTTTAGTTGATTTCATAGGATTCGCATTAGTAAGAATATAAAGCTTTAGACCTTAATTTGACATTAATTAGACGGTAATTAAAAACACTATATATACTACTCAACTGAATATAAATCATTACAGAAAAGGACATATATATATAATTGGTGAAGTACTCCGAGAATTTAACTCAATCATTCTATTCGCCCAGTTGACAATTAATTTTTCATCATAGCAAAAAGTATCTCGCTACTAATTGCATCAAAATAGTACTTTCAACAATGAACATATAAACACCAATTGACAGTTAGGTAAATATTGTATTTTGAACGACATGCGTATGATATCATATAGTGAGGACACCTCATATTGTGAGGACACCTCATATTGTAAGGACACCTCATATAGTGAGGACACCTCATATTGTAAGGACACTAAGGTGATCATAATGCTGAAAATGATGACCTTGCATGAAGACAACGATTCCAATATGCACATGATGTATCCATGCTTACTCCATTCATATTAATGTATTATGCGTAATGTATAAATTATTAATAATCATTACATTTAAAAATCCTTGTTTTATTATTCATATAATATTCCATTTGTGATTTTATTGCGAATACATAGATATTTTTATCTGGACGCAGTTATATGACTTTGGCTATATTTAACTTTGACTTTGACCCTGTTATATCGAACAAACATAAATGCGTACAAGTTTGTAATAACGGTTGATTCTATAGTCCAACTGCTTATATGTTTCGTATATAAAAAATCTAAATTATAATTTCTTTTTATTTATTTAATAACGTTTTGCTTATTATTATCCTTAAAGGAAATCTACTTAGCTGTTTCATTGTACAATATATTTCTGCCTTTCATTTACTTCTTTAATTTAGTTTGGTTTAACAAAATATTCTTTACAGAAAATACTTGACAACGTTTGGATTTGTTAATTAAAAACGTTCGGTACTTTGTATTCTGGACGCTTCTTTTCTCTGGAAGAAGCATTCACAACACGTGACATTTAAATTTGGAATTTGAAAAAATATATAGTACACTATTTGAGTAAAATAGTGATTGCTTAAAATTTGCTTAATTTCTTAATATAAAAACTAAATATATCTAATATTTGAATTTTCTTGAATTTTCCATTTTATACTTTTAAAACTAATCATTTTGAAATCTTGCAATTAATGATTAAAAAACTTATCTTTGCATGAAATATTACATTTTGATGTTGATTTTAAGTGCAATCATCTTTAATTAAATGTAAGGTTCAGCGAAAATCTTGCACAGCTATAATAACGATTACATCTACTGAAAATTAAATATATTACATTTGACGCATTATTGATAAAAGGACAACTTTTATTTAATTTAAAAAAATATTTTTAAATAATAATATGGGTAGTGTTAATTATGAAATTATAAATAAGCTAACATTGATATAGGCTGTATCATTAAAAACAAACCATTTGTCATTTTTTAATTAGCTGATATCTATTAATATCTAATAATTTAACTTATTAATTAGCGGATATCTATTTAGCACTGGAATTTCATATATTTCAAATAGAAATCGATCATTTTTTAATTTTTGTAACTTGCAAAGTGTGCTGAAAATTATTTTGGTATGGAGTGTTCTAAAGATAGACTTTATTTCTTAACTGAAAGTCTAAGACGAAAAAACATGATGAACAATCTAGAATGGAAAAATGAGCTCCTTTTGAGACAACTGGCATAATCACCAGATGTAAACTTGTGCGATTGGTACATATTCCCAAGATTGGAAGCCCAAGGAACACATTTTAACTCAATCGAGGACATTTCTAATTTTTTTAACTGAGAATTTACTAAATTTTACTGCTGAACGGATAACATTAACTTTACAAAAGCCATGGAGCATATGAGAAAGATAATTGAAAACGAAGGAAATTATGTTTAGACTTTATCGTTTATTTATATAAACATTCTCAGTTGAAATTAATTGTGTTATTATTTTATGCTTAGAATTATTAACAAATTAAACTTGTTAAAAATGACAAACACATATTTTTAATGATACAGCCTATAGTTCGGAATAAGGGCTATATTAATTATTTTCGTAAAATTAGAAAGTCTTAAAATGTACAAAATGTTATGCCAGTACATTAATAAACGATTGATGCTGAATTATAAACTTTAAAAAAATTATCGGTTCTAAAAGACACACAACAACTCAAGAAGAATATTGATGAAGATTTTTCAATAATGGTTTCTTTACATTCAAGTTTCATGAAATTGAAACGATGTGATGATGAGCTATTTAATGTTCCAAAACTCATTTATAAATTAATTATAACGATTCGAACTCATGTTGGAAATGCTTCAAAGGAAAAAAATTTTCCGTAATTTGATCTGAAAACATTTAAATTAATGTTAACACGAAAATAAAAAATAAATGTTTACGAATTAACATTGATACGCACGACTTCCAAACACACTATATAATATGAATAACTAATTTGCAATTTTATACTCTTTTAATCAAGATGAAAGTGACATGGATACTAAATTTAATTAATTCCGTATCATAATCATAATAATAAAAACGCATTAATAGTTGAGGAATAGTTGTGTTATCTATAGATTGACGTTGTTAAAATTTGATTTATATATGAAAATATTGATTTTCCTTCCGACACTGGTTTTGAAAATTGCTCCCGCGCTTTTTTTAACGATCATTGTTTTTCATGAAAACCTTCAAATATAGATTTAAATTTTTTATTATTTTAAAATAAATTATCAAGAATATGAAGAAAAAAAATGTAATGTCCATCACTATTTATTTTTTTATTTTAGAAAATTAATTTTGAGTTTCAACACATCCTAATGGAGAACCTGAGACTATGCAATTGGAAAATCATGACAGTAATCATTTTGTTACAAATTTTAAACGAAGTGAAAATGTATGTATCATATCCACATACATGGGTCTATAATCAATGTTTTAAACATAAGTATCCCTTTACTTTTCACGCGCTGGGGGGAGAATAAAGTGAGAGGGAAATGAATCGAGGAAATCAATTTATTCTAATGTAAAAAGTTTGCTTGTTGTCTGGGAAATTATAAGCAAAATAGTTTGAAAATATATTGTAATATATAACATTAATTTTCTAAAAATTCAGTACAAAAATATTACATATATAGGATATTGTTGAAAAGGAGATGTTTCAAATAACATGCGTTTCAAAAATTTTTGTTTAAAAAAAATTATTTTGACGCTTTAAAAAGTGTCTAAAATAGAAAGAAAGTATTTTAAACAAATCTGTCAGACAAAAATTGTTTAGTTCCGATTATACACACGTGCATATTTTATTATAGATCGATATAATGTCATCTTTTTATGTAATAACCTTTTCTAGAGTCGTCGGAAAAGCAACTTTTAAAGTCGGTGGATAGATATCACATCTTTTAGATATGGGGTGTTTAGGAATTTCCCCTGGTTTCAATCTCGACTATGTATAATATAACAGGGGAAGAGTATGACACTTGGAATTTCAAGGGTTGCATTGCGTCTTGAGCAATTGAGCCAGTTTCTATTATATAAAACACAATCCTTAATTCGTGGAATTGATAACTTATTTATCACCTGCTGTCATGACGGATACGGCGATAGCTAAAAAAAACAGATACGTTGTTGGCAGTTGACGATTGATTTTCGAGTATGTATTCTTGTGCTGGACTTTAAATGCATCGGGCTTAATATATACCTATACACACAACGAGGGAGATGTAATATATCCTGGAAAATTTATTAACAAAGAAGAATAGGAAAATAAATATACTTGTTTTTAAATTATTTATTTGAATCTTATGAGATTATCTCGATTAAAATACAGATAGAAAATTGACATGGGTATTACATGGATTAATATATGTATATATTATATTGTATAAAAATTTATTTATTTCAAGTTTAAAATGGAATTTATTAACGCAAGTTACACATTAATTTCCTGATGTATAATTGCTATATAAAATCGGTACAGCGCTTATATATTTACTGTTACTATACCAACTATTAAAAACTAAGTTTAATTAATTAAACACATAATTTCTACTCTATTTTTTAAAAAATTACATCAATCAACAACAGTTTATTGAAACCGTTGGGTTTCCTCTGGTTCATTGTCCTCTATATAGATAAATATAAACAAAATGGAAAAATAATTAATTCTTAAAATTTTGCATCGAATATGCATTCATATCATGCACTTATGTGTGTATCTTAATTGTAATTGTAATAATCGTAACCGTGCACCACAACATAGAAATCAACTATTAAAGTCTAAACAAATTAGCAATCGATATAGCTAAATAAGCCCCCAGCTATACAGTTTATCCGTTATGGTTTGTGAGCTAAACAATAATTAATCAAATGGAGAATACTGATAACTGATCTGAAAGGATATTTTGCTTGATCGAGTTGTCACGCCTGTAACTTTTATTGGAAAGAATTATTTTATATTTCAAGATAAGAAAGTAATTTATTGACGTTCTTTGTGTTTGGTCTATACCTGAGATGTTTATTTTTTTCAAATTGATGATTGGGTGTTGCATTTATACCCCGAGACAATTTTATTAAACTAAAATAAACAAAATCATATTTTTGCTAATCTTAAACAGGGAAATGATACTAATGATATTCGTTCACAGAATATAATTTATATTGAGGATCAATATATGTTTAAATTTTAGCGTTTTTCAAGAACTTAAAATGTGTACGTTCCACGAGAAGAGACATAAGAAACCGTATATGGTGGAAAAATATAAATGTTAGAATTTTATTAGATTATTGTATAAATTATTAGAATTACAATAAACCTCACAATATTATACTCATAGCTACAATATTATAAATAAAATAGAAAGAAGCGATGTTGAGGGTTATATTTGCCCGGCCTTTTAACCCATTTCATTAATTTAAAGGAATTAATTTTGAGATTATTTCTAGTAAAGATTTTAATTTATAAATACATGTTTTTGTTTTGTCTTCGGAAATAAAAAGATTTATTCGAAAAATTGAAACAACTATGCGACAAGGTTTCAGTCATTATTTCAAATAAAAGTTCGTCGCGGAAACAATTGATGTCATTTTATTTGTACAAATTCAACGAAGTTTTATTTTGCTTTTCAATAAAACAAGAAGGTCGAGGTATTTATCCCATCGTTCTATACTTCTACCATTCTATACTTCTATTATACTACTATTGTTATATGGAATGCTATTGATTAGTATTTAACGTATTCAAATAAAATATTGACAAGTGTAGTTTTTTTCAATTGAACATACTTTTTTAAAGTTCAATAATACTTAATGTCATGAAAATTGATTTTTCACAGACGAGAAGACTTATTGTGAATTCAGTACAACTCAGCTAACATGCCCCAGCGGTTGGCGAATCAAAATGTGGTTTGCCATGTTCGGACCAGCCCCGTCCCACATCTGCCCTCCTCCGTCTCCATCAGAGCCCTCCCCCTTTGCTGAGTCATCACACATGGCCAGTTGGACCGGCCTGAGTCATTCGGGTTGTAGTACACAGTCAATTCTCTGGGAGCTAGCCCAAGTTTGCGATGCGCTGGAGGAGTGTTCCTTCAATGTCACCGAAGAGGCATTGGGTCTGACAGAATGCCCAGACACAGTTCCTAAATTCCTCAGATTGGAGTATATTTGTTTAGGTAAGTCACTTTCATATCAGCTAGAATTCGCTAGATTCTATCTCATAGAAGATAATATTTTTAAAGAGTTATTATTTTAATATGAATACTTGATAAAAAGTTAATTAATTAACATGCAAATAGTTAAACAATTTTAAAATATTTAATTTGGTAGACATTTAGAATTTCATTTATTTAGATTATAAAATAATGAAGAATTATGTTAAATTTATTATCGTATTTTTAATAAATATTCTAGAATGTTTAAAATTACTAAGAAATTGAATCCAATATATGACCATTTAATTAACAATATAAAATTAATTTATGATTAGAATGTTATATATTTGAAATATGATTTTTTCTTTCAATAACTCGAATTATATGTAAGTTTAATGTTTTCAAAGTTTAAAATCGATTAAAACAAATCTGTAATCGTAATATAAAAGGGTTCATATATAAATGTTTTGTTGTAATTATTACATTATTTACATTGCTATACTTTATTTTCAAGGATTTATGTTTCCTATAGGTTTTATTCTTTAGAATATTTAACATGTCAAACAAGACAATAAATGTTAAATTTTTGTAAAAGAAAATGGCGAATAATATCATTTAAATAATTAAATATTTGAAAATATATATTTATCCTTTTAAATATTTTCGTCAAAGAGGATCTATTTTATAATCGATATAATTATATATTAAAGTAATTTTAAAAATGACGCTTTTGACAGATTTTAAACAGTTCAACACACAAGTGACACATCTTGTCACTAATTATTTTAGATAATGTGATACATTCAGTCAATATTATATTTATTAAATGTCTAATTTAATGTAACAATGTTCTAAATTTAACACAAATTATTTAAATAAATAAAATGAAAGTTATTCTTATAGAATAATTAAATTAAACTTAACTATAATAACTCTGACGGAAGGACGTCAATGTTAAATCTTTTAACTATCGCTAAGAAACTACATTCAGACAATATTCCTGATTATTAAATTATTGGTCCATTTAACATCAAAATTTGAATTAATTCAATTTTGAGCGATTGATTTTCCGACAATTTGAACCACTTGGTAGTCGACGAAGAGGTGACCTCTGGGTCTCTTCCCTCTCAATCGGTTTTCAACCTCATATTCATCAAAACCTTTTACCGTGTTAATCCGGTGGTTAGGCGAGTAGGCATTGAATAAGGGAGGCGACTTCAAATCCCAACAGCAAGAGAACGAAGGTGACGAAGAAAAAAAGAAAGAATAAAAGGAACGAAAGAAACGACGAAATTTGTGGAAAAAATCAATATTTCTAGAGAAATTTTGAAGGGCGGTTAAACTGCGCTGACATGACAGATTGAGCTATACGAGCAAACAGACGAGGACGACACACGGCGAACGCAGGAGGAACTCTCAAGATCGCTACAGGTCTTAATCTTCGTGTCATGAGGTCGAGATGAATCAGTCATCACTTTTACTTGTGAATTTGACGTGAGGAGGGAAGGCAGCTGAATCTTTTTCACTCGTTCTCTATCAATACGGTCCGCGGGGGATTTAGCTAGCACCTTGAGGCAATAGGAACGCCGTCAACTCACGACCCTCCACATTCGTTCGGCTGTTGCCGCCGACTTGTTGTGGACTTATAGTCGGGATCTGGGAGGAAAGGAGGAATTATCGTTGGCCTAGAATGTTGTCTGTGGTGATCAGGGAGAGGTGTGAAAAGAGATTTAGTAATTGTCGAGGGGAAAGTTTGTTGTGTTAACCAGCTAAATAACTTGAGACATCTCTCTTCGTATCCTGGACATTCCCTGCCTCTTGAATATCTCATATATCTTATAAGCTCGAGGTTCGGGTCAAATGGATAATGAAGTTTGCGAATCTCTGCGAGTGCATCAAAATATATTTAATTAGCTATGAAATTCAACTATTTACTTATATTCTATCTACAAGATGCTTTATAAATGCAATTCGATAATAACTGCAAACTAAATAAGAAAATTTTGAAATAGAATAACTGCATATGTCATATTTTATTAATATTTATTTTTATAATTAAAATCAATAACTATATTTTTTATTTTACTAGAATAATAAAATTAGACACTTATCTTATTAAATTTTTTTAATTTGTTAAAAAAATATTTGTTGATATGTTTTGATTTATTATATTGCTTGACTTCAATATTATTGATTTTTAATACGAATAAATCTTTTAATTTGAAAATTAAATATTGTAAAATGCCAAATATTCTTCATTTTTTATTTTATTTTATATTTAATTTGAGATGCATTACAAACACAAAAATTACTCAAAAGAGAGATATTCTATGAAATGTACTACTTTTTATTAAATCTTTATGAATTCATAATACTCCTTAACATATAAAATGCTTATATTCTTCTGTAAGCATTTGGTCTGTGTCAGTATGAAGTATATTTTGCACAATGAAGACCAAAATGAACACGAGAATATTGGATAAATATTTACCTGAATTTTTTAGATGATGTTATCCAATATAGACGCACATTTCCTGTATCTATAGAATTTTCATGGCGCCAGACACAAAGATAACGGGTTAATATTGCGCCCAGTACTAATATAAAATTGCCGAAAATTTTAATTTATCATGACTTTTGATAACAACACTCAAAACTCGTTTTCCGCCCAATATCCTGAATTAAATAATTGATTATTATATAGGTTCATGGAGTTTTCTTCAATATATTTTAGATAAGAATCCGTAATTATTTTACTAACCAACTTCATTACATATTTTGATATTATACTCTTCTAAACTTTTTTAATAGAGAGACGATATAATGAGAAATGATATGTTTTAATCAGGTAATAAATACTATAATTCATTGTCCACAGATGCCTTAAACAAATTTAATTTTTTTACAACTCAACTCATTTTTTTATTTTTTTTTTAATATTCTTGAGCGGAATACATTTTGTGGTATATTTAACTTGTCCTTTTATCGAAATTAATATTTTTGAAAAAGATTTCCAGTAAACATTATATTCAGAAATAAATGTCTAAATGGGATTAATGACACTTGTAGGAAGACATCTCTTAATATAGTGTATAATGAATTTATTTTAAATTAAATAAATATTCAAATATTCTAGATATACCTATTTTAAAGCCTAAATTTAAAAATAAAATACTTCCAAAATATTGTTGTATTAAATAATATGTTGTTAAAAACAAAGAAATTGTTTATTTTTCGTTTGTGTTCTAAAAAAAAAACTGGACTTCAATTATACAATAATTGTTTGCATTCTATAAAAACTCATTCTAAATCTTCATGTGTATTATTTTCTGCAGGTACTTCAAAGCCAAATGCCAAGCAAACACGTTTCTTCGTTCTGGTCCTCATCTCAATATTTGTCCTCTTTCTACTCACAATTCTTGTTCTTTTCGTGACCGTTCATTTTAAGAAGAAGAAGAAGGACAGTTACCCAATGAATTCTCTGCATGCTCCCCTTACAGACCACGAGAATCCTGAGGTGTGATTTCTTAATAAGATTTTACCACATTCTTACAACAATCTTACCAGATTAATACAAGATTCTTACCAGATGTAAAACATTGTTTAGATTTCCTTTTATAAGGTTTCAAATGTTTGTAAAACAATTTTGAAACTTAAATGTTGATATATCCTTTTTAGAAACTCTTGAGAACTAAATAAAATAAAATTTTACGTTACTTCAATAAACATCAATTTGTTGTAACATAAAAGTGGAATAATATCTAAAAATTAATAATCAAAATTTGTAAGTTTACCACCAAATTTGTGAAAATTATATAATAGATTACAAATGTGGAAAATATTTTCACCAAAAAATGGGACAATATATATTTATACATTTGAATATGTTCAATTTTGTTTAATTGTCAACAACTTCATTTGTGTTGTGATGTTTACAGTAAATTTTAAAATGTTTATATTTGTTAAACAATTATGTTGTTACGCTATCCTGAATTTTGTCCCGCTCTAAAATGTACCTTTTATTATAATTGACATTTAAGTTCTGATAAATTGTAAAGATATAAATTTTAAAAATGCTATGGTTGTCAGTATTTAAAATTGTTAGCTATTGTAATACTCAATTAAATGTTGAATTTTATCTTATAGTTTCATTTAAATGCCTAGTATTTAGTTTGTAGATGTGATGCAAATATATCACGAATTTGTAAATAAATCTTAAAATTTTACTTTGTATCTTCATATTCTATGCCATACATATATTGTGTAAATGGATTATTTCTTTATTATAATAAGAGTCAAGCTTGTTCGCGCCTACCCAAAGAAACACAGCAGTTAACCGAAGCGACTTCTGTTGTCATGCAAAACATTTGTATCGCATGACAAGTTCCTTAAGTATTTTTATTGTGACTTACTTATTTAATTGTATAGTTATACTGTTGTAATAATTCAAAAGGTAATTAAATAATGCACCTATCCTTATTTTTTGATAGTAAAAGAGTAAATACAATTTGTATATAAAGGTCTTGTTATAGTGTCAATTAAAGTTAATAATTTCTTTTGCAATCAATACAAAGGATAGAAAAAGTTATAATTTAAAAATCAATTGTAAAATAGCAACATTCATTAATTTTTGTAAAGCATTATTTCTTCTCAAAATTAGAATGTAAACGGGGAAAACATTGTTACATAGCTATGTGTTATATATATATATATGAAACTTAGAGGATATTCGTGCTTAATAATAATCAAAAATGGTCCTTTTGTCGCGTGATAAAGAAATGATGAATTATTTTCCTGGATTCTGTGTTATAACAGTCATATATGGAGCAATTGTGTGCCAATATTAATTTGGAAACAAGGCATAAAAAACGAATAATGTTTATTTTAATATCGACGACTGGGAATAAGCTAATAATGTATATAGCGATTTTGGGTGCAGAATGCAGTAGAATTCAATTATCTAATATAATTCTTAGGTTCTTCATGGAAGCTAATAATGAGAAAAAAAATTAATAATTAAGTAAAACAAGAAGATTTGGATTATAACATTTCTGTAGAAGGTGATAAAATTCTCAAGAGAATTAGTTGCTGTAATTATAAAAGATAGTAGAGAAATGCTTACAAATTTGATCATAAGTTAAAATTAGAGCCTTCATTTTTCCTCAACTTTAAATTCAGAAAGTATTAATAGTGTGTTAAATTTAATGTTAAAATTATGCAATAAGATTATTAATTCTTCCTCCGAAGCAGGTATTTTCGGGCTAAACTGTATTTCTTTCGCATTTTTGGGTCTCTAAATTATTCGACTGTCACAAATAACAGTCTCGTTTCGCATAAATTATGCTTGGTCCTTATAGCTGGACAAGTCGTAGGATATGAAGATTATTTAATTGATTCTTTTGTGTGTTGTTTAGAAAGTATAATATTAATTAATTTAATTTGCTAGCGCAGAGATTTTAGAGAAATTTTAATTTATTGAGGAGTAGTAATTTATTTACAAGATGTAAAAGTGTAGATATAACATTATTTCATCGCAGTTTATCGGATCGAGTGGAAAGTTTCAAACTTCAGTCATTAAATTATCTAATCTAAATAAAATGATCGACGTTCTACTGCTTTAAAAATTTGATGATGAACAATTTCCAAAATTTTATTCCTTCGAAAATGTCAAATAGCATTTGATATAATCATTATTTTGTACATATTTTACGAAAGTTATGAGGAAATTAAACTGTTTTTCTATTTAACGTTATAATTTAAAACGGCATTCATTCAATCGATCTTCAGAAAAAACTTTAATTATGATAGTAATATTCAGATCAGTTCACTATTTTGTTCATCTGTTCACAATTTTAAAAACCCTTCCAAATCAATGAAAAGGTAAATAGAAATGATTTAATAAAGAAAATTTATACTTTAAAAATGTTGTCGATAAAAGCAAATCCTATTTACTAAAAAGCTTTTTTAAACGGGAGCAACAAAATATTAAAATACATAGCGATATAAAATTACCATATTTCCACATTTTACACATTCAAATAAGTATTCTAAATATCTTTTTGAGTTTAAAATATGTTCATTAAAATTAAATTCTTCGCAACTAAAGGGCAGATTTTAGAGCAGAATAACAAGAAACACATTTTCTACATTATAAAAAATGTTTTTGTTGTTGCTAAATGCATTTCTACTCACAAAACAGGACTAATTGAAACATCGTACGACGGAGTAGTCAAAAATCAATTTGAAAAGTCTCATCTTTCACAAGAAATTATTCGCACCCTCTAATTAGACAAACCTGCAATGCATTTGACGTTAACACTTTTTGAATTTTTGTACAGAAGTCTGTGTATCTAGCGTGTATAACTAACCATCCACTCATTTGTTGCGTTTCTCGGCGTGCGTCTGCTGCAGATTATTTTTATGAAAATGTTGAAAACAATAGATCAATATCCGAGAGGTGACAATTGTTGCTTGAGTATATGAGGTAGAAACCTAGTAACTATATTGATAAAGAGACTGGGAAAGCGATGTACTAATTGTTTTCATTATTTAGCAAATTATTGTAAATAGTTAAGCTTTGCATAAAAGAATTATATCATGGAAATGTTGAGGAATATATAGGCTGACTTCATTTAGTTTACTGCGATATTTTTTTATTGCTATTATGAGTTTTTTGTTCTAAGTTTATTCACAGAGGCATAAAGTAATCAATCATAATTAAAATACATTACAGATTATACAACTTTGTAAATATATCATAAAAAACGTATTAAATGATTACTAAAGAGCAGTTTAACAGCAATTAGTATACAATTATTTAATTCAGCTATCTTTCCAGAGAAATCGTCTGCAATTGTTTTCTTTTACTTTATTCTGGACATACAGAAAAACAAAAATTTTCCCAATTTGTTAGTATCATGTTTAATTTATTCAAAATAACCAGTAGTAAGTAACAATTTATTTAAATATTTAGTATTTGATTATTGTAATTGATTTTGTATTGATTTAGATGGTTAGTTTAATTGTTCATGTCAGGATTTTCATTTTCATTATTTTGCATAATTAGTAGTTATGGATGGTGTTTTAATTTTTTTTAAGAATTTGTACTTCGAATCTCTCATTTTGTATTCCGAACACAAACCACAGCAAGAATAATCTAGAATTAAATTACTTTCAAACATATTAGAATTTAAACTGCTCATTGATCTAATAAAAAAGAGTTTCCGAATTTTTCATCAAAAACATTCGCCTTAATCTGAAATTGTCTTGTTCTCTTTTTCTAAAGAGAAGAAATTTCCCTTGTTTAAAAAATCTGTTTATTCCTGAACTGGTCTAATGCGTAATAGTTTAATAAAAGTATTAAATATTCCGTAAAATACAGCAATTTTTCTCCAATATTGTCCTTTAGAATTGAAATATTTATTTTTTATTATTTTATCTTATAAACATTATTATTTAATGTGTTCTCTACAAAAAAACTTCAAGGAAACTTTTTGTAAACGGGATCAGAAAATTATTAGCTCATCTATTTGAGGACTAAATTTACGTTGACAAAAATATATGTTAAAAAACCTTTTTTTGACAACATTATTTTTAAATTAAAAGATTCAGAATTCACTTAATGCATTCATTTATTGTTCGAACAGTAAATTGGGAATTAAAACATAGATATTAGAAGTTTATTTGTGAGCAATACTAGCAAGGCACGTTTAGAATTTTTATGAACTTAAGCCTCTTCTTTACTAAAAACGGAATCTATATTAAAATCTTTGTTAAGTTAGAGAATCATAAAATTAAAAATATATATTAATAATAATATTACACTGTTTCATATTTTTGACACTACAAAGAATAGATATAATTAATATAAATACATGAACTTGTTTATTTATTTGAAATAATTAATTTCAACAATAAATTTAATAACAACATTTGAAACACCTATTTCAATTTTTGATTTGATATACTTTTTTTGGATGTCCTGATCTAAGAAATATTAATCAATAAAGTCACTTATATAATCAATTTAAATGGTCTGAATATTTGTATAAATTATTCTATTGTATTTGCAAAGATAAAGTCACCATTAGTTAGTTTATCATGTCCCTTCGGTAGCTTTGATATGAGTCCATGACCTCAATTAGATTGATGATTATTTCTCATTTATCTTTATCGAAGAAATTTTATGAAAAGACGCAATTATTCTAGAAATTAAACACATTTTACACATTTAATTATTATTCTAGTTGTGATAAAATTCAAACCATTTTTGTATTATACTTTATAATTGTGAAAATATTTTATTTTTAAGTATTTCATTATTGTCCAAATTTCTTGAAAGCATGATTTACTTTGTAATTAAGTTTCCTAAATTATGTTTAAGTAATTTCGTTTTAAGTATTAACACTATGTTAAATTTTTGGATTTAAAAATATTATATTATTAAAATGATTTAATGTTAAAAAATGTTTGTTTAATGTCTCTAATATTATAGAATTGGAGGTAAAATGCACTTCTTCCCGCATCGTCTAAACTTCCAATTCCGGATCACGCGTTAAGTATTTCAAACACATTTCAAACATATTTCAAATTTTAACAATTATTACACAAGGATATACATTATGACATTTTAATTTAGCAACAATACATATTTTATAATTATAATTTTTCTTTTTAAGTGCTTCATTGGGCAGTATGAATAAAAACTAGCAATTGCTGATCAGAAAATGGTTTAATAAAAGCAAAAGGTTATGATAAAAGAGTATAATGATAATCAGTTGCTTTTTCTAATAAGCAATAGCAAAAGCAAAATAACCATTTGCTTATAAGCAAATATTCGGATCATTTTCTTATTTTTATTTATACAGATAGATATAAGCAAATGGAATAATAATGGCTAGAAAAAGCAAATGCTAGTTTTAACCCTATAATCTAAAACTTTGAACGAAATGCCTAATATAATTGTGCATATGAAGTGTTTGTCCTATCTATAATACTATTTGATCGAGCAGGGCATTGTAAAGTCATAATAATGCAAAGTTGAAATCTTAGAAGCCTTTCATTAAAATCACTCATACCTGGCATGCATATCTGGATTTTTATCTATAAATAATTAAAGTGTAAAAATAATTTTCGTATAAAAATATAATATTGTATTCATAAAACCATAAGAGATAATATTAAAAACATTATACAAATATAATATATATAAATGGTATTTATGCAGTGAACGCAAGCTAAATAATTCTTAATTCATGAAAAAGGAAAAAATCTAAATTTAAAGGTATTAAAGAAGCCTCTATACCTTATATATGCATACTAGGAAATATGTAATTATTCATAAATTTATTTTTTATATTATTAAATAGGTACTAGTTATTTTTCCCATTTAATTTTAATTATAAAAATTCTAAGCAAGTGAACCATTTTGTATTAATCAGTAAAACGCAGTAGCTCATAAATTTACAATGGTGACTTAATCAAGTATACGTGTATGACAAAATATGTTTAACAATATAATAACAACACAATGTAGAGCTAAATGGTTTTTAAAACAATATTGATGTTGTCATCGGAAGTTTCTAAAAAAACTAGGTTCAGTAGTTTTACGCAGATGTAAAGCTCCTTTTGGCTCTCACGATACCAACTTAATAAACATAGTTTTGGACATATTTTATCCTATAATAGTTTTTAGTTAAACTTTACTGTAAAATCGGTAACTTAGAAAGTATATAATAGAAAGGGTCATAATAGAATGAAGTTTAAATTATGTTTCTATCAACTTAAGTTTATTCTTAATTGCTTTAAAACTGTCAGGCTGTTATTAATTCACTATAAAATTTGAATAGATATTATGTTCTATAATAATTATAACGTTCTTACATTTAGTTTAATTTTGATTTTTAAGAATAATAATCGTTTCATTATAACATCTCACATATTTTGAAAAATACATGATCTAAATTTCTCCCATTTCAAAACTTTTCAAAATAAAAAAAAATACTTTCGCTTTTCCTTGTTTAAATCGAGCCGACTGCAGTAATGGAAAAATTTAGTTTACTGCATGAAAAAGTGTTCAATAGTCGCAGTTCAAAGAGATGTCACCGCTCTCCAGGCTGCTAGATGTATATTTTTCCATCTCAATTTTTATGCATCATTAGACTTACTTTAACGCTAGATAGATTCGAATCCAATTTGTCCCTGAAGCATCTTGAATTCAACGGGGAAAGGTTTATTTGTCTTTCTAATATATATATATTCATTGCACAACGTCATGAGAGAGATTATATAGCCATCTGCTTGTATAGGTACTTAAGTTTTTGAATTTGTTTTTCAAATAAAACTTTAAATATTAAAATAATATAACGATTCGATATTAATTCATATTAAATAATATTGTGTTTGTTGTATATAATTAGTAAATTAAGTGCATTTAGGTGAATTGGAATATTATGGAAAATCATTAACACTTCTTCTTGTTACAAATAAAGTTACTCTGACGAATAGTAAGGAAAGGAAATGATTGCTAAAAAAATCCTTGCTAATTCACATTAGTTGAGTTAATTTATTCTTCTAAAAAATAAAATTTCTTTTGTGTTATTGAGGTTGAACAGAATAAAAAACAATTTTGAAGGCAACTTTATTATAATTATAACTATATATGTATATATTAGATTATTGTTTTTAATAGTATTTGTTGTTTCCACTGTTTTAGGGATTTCTTGCAAATATTTTGATAGTTAACATTAATTATTAGTTATTAGTTAACCAGAATTAATTATGTACCACACAAGTAAAATATACAAAGTTCAGAATCTTGTCTAAATTAACATCTACAATTTATATAAATAGACTACAATAGAAATGTAATATCATGTATCTTCCATCTTGTATATAATCTGGAAAAAGGTGATTAAGCATAAAGGTTCGGAACAATTTCTACAGAGATATTTACCATTGTCCATTAGCGATGTTTAAATGTTCTTTTCATTTTTCTCAAACATTGAAAGGATTATTTAAAGCCATCTGTTAAGTACCACTTAATTTATTTTAAATTAAATTTTATAAATTTTAGATTTAGCGATAATTTAAATTTAACTGCTTTTATTTGTTCTACCTTCTGCCATAGTATTTAGTCATACAATTCACAAATGTACTGTTGTTTAATCTTCATAAAACAATTAAAACAATTTCGGTTAATAATTGCTCAACAGAAAATAATTTAAATACTTAATTCGATCACTAATTAACTTTTATATATGTATATATTTTATTCAAAGTAATCTTGCTATTTATACAAAAAACCAACTGCTGTTTCATTTATTTCGTTTTTCTGAAACGAAGTCCACACAGAAGATAATCTTCCGTTTATCAATATTACCGACAGGTTGTTTGCATTGGAGAGAAAACATGATTAATAAAGTACCTCACAGACAGTAAACAATCTACTGCGACACAATTTATGCAGCCAGTTCCTAATTTTCTGTAGCTGTAAACGTGGATAATTAAATTTATGAGTAGGGTATTAGCTGATTATTTATTAACATCTTGTTTGGAGACTACTCGTAAAATATATTTTGAAAAAATAGAATTAGCGAAGTGGATATTTCAGAATTGTTTTGTTGATAAGTTAAGCTACTGTGATTTTTTACTATAATATTTCAATGGAAAATTGAATTTATCTAGATTTTCTGATTATTGTTTGGACATTTTATATTTATTAATTTTTTAGTATCAATTACACCAATAATCCTAAAAAATAATTATCCACTATTTTTGTTTTCGGTATTTAAAAAATCTATTAATGGACATTTTAAACTAAATTCTATTCAAGTGACTGCAATCAAAAAGTAAAGAACAAATAATCCAATCTAACGACTACATCATGGCATTCTCACCAAAAGAAAGCTTTGTCACACTATGCACAATTAATTAAGAGAAATACGCAGTTAACTCAGTTATTCAATATAATAAATTGCATTTACGATACCCGCGGCAAAAAAATAGTGAGTTAGAAAATCGATAAAACTTGGTTAAATAAATTTTTTATTGGTATGTGTACAATAGAAAAAAAAACATTTTAGGCTAGAATATAAGGACAAAATCTTTGAAAAGGGAGAAGAAAAGGAGACAACTAAACGATGTAAATTAGATAAATGAACAGAGAAAGTTTGCCACACCAAATAATGCGAAGAATGTTTATGTAAATGTAGACGCTTTAACTTTGCAGTGGCGTTTAAAATGAATGGTTTAAAACAAACCAAAAACGAAATAAAATAAAATAAAGCGAATAAAAGCTAGATTTAGTGCAGACAGCATCATTAGTAATAAAAATAGAATGTCAATATGTATGATATATTACTAGCAGGCATTGTAGAGAAAACTATATTTTGAATATTATATTTTGTTATCCCGGACAATTTATAGTATATATAATTGTGACAGCATTGAAGCCCCATTAAATTGATAAATTTGGGCAATAAACATGCATTATATATCATCACCAAATCAACAATTTCTAATAAGTTTGACGCTATGAAGCGGAGAAGTACCCCAAAAGACGGTACAAACCATTACAGTGTAATAAACAAGATAGTCCAACAAAATACATTCATCAAAATTCTATATGAATTAAAACTGTACACTTAAGTAGTCGTGGGATATGGCTAGTATAATAGTTTTCTAGTATAACAGGAAAAATTTTAAATTATAAGAAAAATGTTCGAGTACGAAAGAAAGGTAAGTTAGATAAAGTTGGGCCTTGTTACATAGAGATTCGAATAGTATAAACAATAAACATCAGATCTGGGTACAGCGGTATTTCAAAATAGTAATTTTCATATTTTTTCATATGAAAAATATCTATTTTCTAAGCTAGCGATATCAAATAGGGTAGGCAGTTTTGTATAGTAAGTTTGCAAAGTTTTAAATGATATGGTTTTCAAAATTTAAAGAAACAATGAGATACCCTTTTCTACAGAAGTATAGATTTACATTAATACAATTATTTTATATGAAAGTTATACAAAAACATGTAGTATATGCATGGTCTATAAAATATCAACATTATATTATAATCAATCTTTTGAACCAACACGCTTAAAACTATAAAAAAATAAACAACAAGAAAATGTTTCAGGCAAGTCTCTAAAACCGTGAAAATCATTATCATATTATGTACAATATAATACCAAGAAACGAGAGTCACGCGTATAAAGCTCTTGTAACAAAAATGATCACCAAGAACTCTTAGAATACACAATTTATAGACTGTGTTTAATAGTTTAATAGTTAATAGACGTGAACTATATAGTTGGTTATTATTAGATACGCATAGCTCTTTCGATTTCCAAGTATTCATAGCGTATACATATATATGTTAGGAAAATTATGGAGGTAGCTGTCAAACGGAAGAGGGTACAACTAAATTAGAACAGGAAGGAAAAATTACATTACAAATGCAGAGAGTCAAAACTAATTAGTTTTCATCCCAAAATGTAGAATTGAATTATCATTAAGCTGTCTATCTATTAAACTGTTTTCGCCAAATTTTGAATAAAAATCCGCCAAACTTAATGAAAATAACGTAACCGTGCGGTATTCTGCTGTCTTTTCAATATAATTAACTTTGTACATTCGAAAGAGAAAAGCAATCGGAAATTTACAATATTTCAGACTGTTACATCGTCTGGATAGTAATGTTCAGGCAACCAAAATATAATAGTACCAAAATATTGTCAATATATATAGTATAACAAAAACTACGCATCGAATTTATATATGACAGGGTATCCACGAGTATAGTGTGTATATGTACAGATAACATTGCAATATGGAATATGAGTATTACTCTAAATGAAAGGGGCGTATTCTGGTGTGCATATTTTGAGTGGATAGCTAACAAGTTTATTAATAATTAAATTGATTCAGATGAGTAATAGGAAACCCAAAAAACTTTATACACAGGAGAAAAAACACTTCAAATAAGCTGCAAAATCCTGATCCCGAACTTGACCTACATATTATCAATATTTATAATAAGAAAAAAAGAATTAATTGGACATGTTTTGCAGATTATCAAGTCCATAACAATTATGGAATTTAAAATAGCAACAATCTAATTGGATAAAATTGGCTATGTACACAGAGATTATGTTAGGAGTGAGATGTAATTGGTCATAAAAAGGAAATGTTGCAACAGATCTGAAATACAAAAACAAAAAAGATTCTTATAATATTAAGTAAAATCAATTCATGCATTATTATCTTAGTTTAAACTCACTATTTATATAAGGCTATTAAAAATCGATCACAAGTTTGTTTGTCGCCGCAATTGTAACACTTGTTGAAGAAACTAAAAATTAAATAATAAATTTTTTAAAATATCAGTGATGTATAATGTATTATATTAATATTTTTCAAAAATTATAATTTTTAGTCAGTTGATTTGTTATTCTATTATACTATTTGTTAAAATACAAGTAGTATATAACGATAATTATCAATAAAGAACAATATTAATCTTAGCAATTATCCTTTTCGATCAATTTTTGAGAATAGAATTATAAATCTACACATCAGTACTACACAATAATCACTTACATAAATGATCATGGCAGATCCCTGGCTCACAATTTGCGGCGGTAAATCCTTTAATGGACAATTCTCCAAGTTAAGAATAACTAATGTGGTCGATAAAAGTGACAATTCAGCTGGGAGGTTATTCAAATTTGGATTATCGTTCAAATGGAGATCATGTAAACTTGGAATACTTCCTGAAAGGACATAATAATATCCGGTATGGCTCATAAGTATACTAAATAAATGCGTAGAGTTATATTGTACTGTATTATATGAACTTACCAACTTCCACAGGAATTTCCTGGATATCGTTTTCACCAGCCTTCACTGTTTTTAGTTTCGCCAACAACCTGAAAAATAATGTTCCCATATTAAATAATTCCATCGTTAAAATAGAATAAATAATGTGACAGTTGAATGACAGGTTAAACGGGACAGTCTCGTCTCACCCAATGCTCTTGGGAAGTGTCTCCAGCTTATTGGAAATCACAATAAGTTCGGTCAGCTCTGTCATACATCCAATCTGAAGAGGAAGCGACTCCAAGTGGTTATACTCCAGATCAAGAACACGGAGTCGTTTCAAATTGCCGATTTCCGCCGGAAGTTTCTGAAACAAACCAACCAACCGGTATTACATAAACCTACCACGCATCTTTAATTTTCCATGATAAAAAAATGGAGGAGTTTAACAACCTTGAGGTTATTGTAGTTGAGTTTGAGCACTTCGAGTTGTTGAAGATTTCCAATCTCAACAGGGAGCACGCAAAGCTGGTTCGATCCCATGTCCAGTTCTACAAGACTGGTCCACGTGGCTACATCTGTGGCAGAAAACGATAACCTAATTTTATGCTTAAAACAACATTTTTTAATAAAAATTAGTAGATTATGGTTGTATTAATGTTGGAAACATTTTGAGAAAAACTAGTCTATATTTGACAAAAACAGAAAGATTTATGCAAACATTGAAAAATACAGAAAGTATTCCCAGTCAAAAAAGTAGTTCAAATAAACCAGTAATTGCAAGAGTTATAGTATCTGTCTTTTAATTTGTTCAAAAAATTTAAAACAAGTAAAAAATACTTTGCTAACGACTAAAAAACGATGTCAGAACAATTTTATTAACCATTTCCCGTGAAACAAAATGCCTTAATACGTAGCAGTCTACTATAATACACAAAACATGTTTCGTTAATGTGAAACAAGTTACACAAGATCGATAGATATTATACAGTTCTCCTAGGTAGCCTGAATATATTTGAGAAAATATGAGTTTTCTGAATTAGTTGATAAAGAGAGTTTTCTGGGGAAACATTCGAGGGCATTTGTTTGTTCCATCTGGTGAGTGAGTGTTTAAAGACCCGAGATGAAACTTTTGTTACATAGAAGAAGAAGAAAAAACTATATAATTCTCCAAATATTTCCTCTAAATTATTCATCACATGACAATTTGTGACAATAAGTTTCAAGGGAAGAAGAAGCGATCAATCAAGCACTATTAACTGTTTCATTAATATTATCTCAATGGCTGAACCACTCAACTCTGTCTCAAACTGAAAACTTAATTTATCTCCAAACAAACTGGATTTGTGAATACTGCAACTGAGGTGTAACTAAATGATGCATATCAACTCTATTTTTGTACGAGTGAAGAAAAAAGGAACAAACAGGAAGAGGAATAACACGTGATAGAGGAATAATATTGGCAGAATTCATCGTGAGAATTGCGATAGTGTAGGAGGAGGTAGGGTATAGAGAAATTTCCGTCTCAATAGAAAATATTGCCAGATATTTACAGAGATAATAATTGAAAAATTTATGTCTGCTTGTTTTAATATTGGAATAATAATAATTGTAATAACTGAAAGGTGTTTTATCTCTTTATCTTAAATGATTAAAATTGCCATTTTTTCCAGAACTAATTGCTAATTAAGTCGGTTATCACACGTGAATATTGTTTTTTTAATAAAATATCGAAAATAAAATTCATTAAAAGAACATATTTATAACAGTTAATTAATATATTTTGTTTGAAACCATACAAAAAATGGAGAGTTTGATCACTAAAATCAAGTTTATCTATAAAGTTGAGTATTGTTCAACTGTTGGGAGTCTTTGGCTGATTCCCTCTTCTATTTCTAGATGAAGACTTGAGATGATTACATCAATGGGGGGTGAAGACTGGTAAAGACAGACTCCTCAAAAGTACAATTTTGTTGAGAGAATCAATAAAATCAATAAGAAAGAGAAGATAATAAATTATCATGTTCAATAGGGTGAAGAAGAAAAGAGAATTACCATTTTATTTTTGTTGGTATAATTTTATCAACAAAATTACTCAAAACAAACAAGTATATTGTATTACATGTGAAACCTTATATATAGCTTCCGTGGATAATTGAACAACATAGTACCTATAATTATGATAGTTTCCAATGTTTAAAAAATGTTTTTCTCTATGTATACTATAATAGCTAGGTAAGGAGTTCTTTACAAAATTATAAATAAAACATTTCGGGGAGTTTGATGACAAACAAGATACACAAATTCGGTGGAATTAAAATCATTTTCACGTGATAACATCTAAATGAAGAAAATAGACATTTCCATCTAATTGTGTTGTTTTTTGTTTTGGCATTAAACAAGTAATGAAATTACACCCAATACTGAAATTTAGATTAGCGAAATACAAGTAGTACGTTTATTGACGACACAGCTAATATTATTATTTTTTGACTGTGAGCTATTTTTCAATTACATAATTAACGCTTCCTTAGTGAGCAGGAAAAAATCCAACAAGTCAGAATATAATTATTTCTTCTCATAAATCGGAGGATTCTAGGGTTCATGTTCCAAATAATCTCAGTATTAACATATAGTTAAGGTCTATGCCGTACTAAACTAGAGAAGAAAAGGAGCACTTAGTTCAGAAGAGCTGTTAGTCTTCAAATTAATCAGATTATTCACGAAAATGTATTAACTATGTATTTGCTATTTTATCAGTGGATGTTTTTGCATAAAGTAGAGTTTGTGTTTTGCTACCCTGGATTTAAAACTGTTGCATAGAATAAAACTTCACAGGAGCGACTTTTTCATGAAAACCTGGCCGTGCACTTATAACTTAACTATGCTCAACTTGTTCTCTTCTCAAGTTCTAGCTGGGCATAAACAAGAACACAAAATCCTAAAGAAAAAGCCACCAGGTAAACCAGCACACAGGAGGTGATTGTAACTGTTCAGACAAAAGGTGTACCTCTAATTTTGAAACAGTCAATCCCAGCAACAATAACATTTGATAGAACTGATCTCCTCCAAGTTGCTGCGGTTTAATATTTCCTTCTTTCCTCTACAATATTGCTAACTATCAACTAACCTTTGGGATAAAGCTGAGCGATATCGTTGTCACGAAGATTGAGTTTGGTGAGGAGCTTGGCCGAGGAAAAGATGCCAACGGGGATGTGAACGATGTGATTGTGATCCATATTGATTGCCTGCCATTAGATCGATAGAAAAGCAATCAATAAACATACAAAATTTTAATAAATCGGTTATGAGATTTCGTGTGCTTTATAAATATTAAAAATGGCTGTTTTTAATTGTCTTTTTGAAATCATTAAGGAATTAATGTTAATATAGCATGAGGAGGTATAAAATGAAAAATGTTAAGAAAAGAAATTCCGATTTTGAAAAAGAGGAGTCAGGTGAAAATGGTGAGTTCACTGACGCGAAATGACATTAATAAAAGCAGAGAACATTCAATCTATGGAGAGAGATAGAGAACTAGGGACGCACCAGTGCTGTATTGAACTGGGTGGGACCTCCGGGGGGGAAGCTTGAAAATGAATTCCTCGAGAGAGTTATCCTTTTCAGGTTAGTGAGACTTGACAGAAGCGTTTCCTTAAAAACAGATATGTTAAAAGTCAAATTCAACAAATATTTGGCATACCACAAGTTATAAGTATCACTTATAGGTAGTACAATAAATTTATGCGCTACCTGTAAAGTACTTGTGAACAATTGAATACCCCTAAACAGGTTTGTTGTATTGTTATAAAAAGAATAATTTTATCGACTTAAAAACAGTACAAAATGCGATGATGAAGAATAGCATTAATTATTTCCGCAGTACGATTTTATTACACATGCGTCCTTTAATTTATACCAACGATTTATTATCCTCAACTGTAACCATATAATAAAATGCTAACCTTTCATTTTACAAATAATTGACCTTTACTTTCAACACTTACAGTGAATATGACAATAAATAAAATCTAGCATCTTTAAAAAGATTTCAGTCTCTATATTGAATAAATTTAAGCATACAATTAAACACTTTTTGTTTAAATAAGGTGCAACAAATTTGTGTACAATTTGTTTACAATTGTATGTAATATATTATACTTTTTATAAATCTCAGTGAATGACTGCAAGAGATGACTTACAGGCAATGTGGACACGGAGTTGTTCTCAATATTAAATTCATCCAACTTTGAGCAATTGGATAAGGTAGCTGGGATGGCAACTAGGCGATTGTACCTGAAATGTTACCAACAAACTGACCATGAAGAAAGAAGCTCGAGCCTTAACTTTACTCGACAAGGTTGAAATCAAATATTTATTATAGATTGTATTTTTATTTTTTTCTGAACTGAATTATATTACACATGTACATGTGTAGTTCTGTTAATTTCCCTTTGGTGTGTTCAGCTACATATTACGAAAATGTTAACGAATGTATGCTACAGTGTTGTACAATTAGGAGTTCTAAGGCTGCTTCTTATGTTAAATCCTTTTTACCTCGGTAATTTAATCACTGAAAACATGTCCATGTATCATTTGTGACACATTTTATTTGATTAAAAGAAATATAACTATTAGAACAAGGTTGCATCAATTTCCGATACAAAATAGAGATATTAAAATTAGACTATTTCGATATTTGAGCTACGAGACAATAATACTGTGAAAGAAGACGGTGGCATAATTTTATTTAATCAAAAATAATTACTTATTTTAATCAAAATGTCGAAATACAAATTATAAACGATATTAAAGAAAAATATTAATTAATACCGCATTGATAATACATAACATATTCAAAATAAATGGTTTCTTTTTATATAATTATATTTTCCCAGAATTTTTAAGCATTGCACATGTAACAAGAAATTTAATTTTCCTAATCCCTTTTCCTACGGCAGATTTGAGAAATATGTATTTAGGCTGTATCTTATAGTAGATAATTTTCTTAAACATGTGTATACGTCCCTAGCAAGGCAAAGTCCCAATCAATCACGACCCCATTTATTTATACATTCATATAGAATTAAAATAAAATTGAATTGTATTTTATGGTTAGTTAAGTTAAGCGTTTTAGTAAGATTTATATTCTGATATACAAGTAGCAGAAATATAACGATTTAAAAAGATTGTTTGAATGCTGTTAAAATAATTTAATTTCATTCCAAGGCTGTCATATTAAAATATTTAAATATAATCCAGTGTAAAAGTATTGAAATGTTTGTACTTAAGACATGAAATACATTGGAAAATTTTCTTCGTATCTAAAACTGAATAAATCCATAGTGATTTAATCTTGTAAAATAATCAATATGTTTAAAATTAGTCCTCTAGTTATCAGATGATCTAATAATTATTAGTAACTATCAACAACGCTATCATAATAATAATGTTAAGCAATTCTCCTATTCGAGAAATGACCAACAGCTTTGCAGCACAATGGTAATAGAAAATGAAGTGAACCAATCTTCGATCGAAACATCTTTATGCCAAATAAAGATAAAAATTATTCAAACATCTCACACATTGTTTCACATGCTTTTAAGATTAATGCAGACAAACAAAAGTGCAATTATATCTCAACCCAATAAAAGACAAGGATGATGAGTTAATTAATATCATTGTTTTAATAGTGCAAACGTTGATATAACGATATCAAGAGGGAGGGGGTCAAGTATACACCCGACTTGTGCCTATTCGAATGCAAGGTTATAGCTAAACAATAACACGAGGTCTATTAGTACTATATGACACAATTGTTGAACTTTGATTATTATTATACAAGTGTGCATTATATGCATAGGAACTGGAAAGAATTTCTATATAATGTACTGTTTCGTGTCTGCTAAGGAAATCGTGTATATCTTTATTTAATAACTTGGCACGCCCCTCTAATTCATTCATTAACGTTGCAGATATTTTTTGTAAATTGAAATCAATATATCTACTCAGTCGCCTGATTTGGAAGCAAGACAACAATGGAAAAATTACACTAAAAATTGTAATTTACGTATACGACAACGAAATAGTCAGAAATAACTGCTTTTAATAACTGATATCAAAATATCTTTTCTTGATTGTCCATATTAAATACAATTAATAAGCACATTATCAAGGTAATAAATTGTTTGAATAAAAACCTTTATAGTTTATAACAAAAACAACCAGCTTGAAACGAGAAACGAGAAACGAGAAACGATAAAGACATAATTATAACAGAAAATCCCAAAAGGTGAGTATAACTATTTTGTGAGATTATACAAATTAGGTAGCTCAATAATTATGAACTCACTTAAGCGCCAATCTCGACAAATTGACCAAATTACCGAAAGAATCGGGTAAAATGGTGATGTGATTGTGCTGTAGATTGATGTCCCGTAGAGCTGTACAGTTCCCAATCTCTGTCAAATGGAGAAAAACAGAGAATTATTAGAGAATCCGTTCTAGATTGAAGACATCATAGTAAGTAAAGTAGTATAGAAACAATTACGAATGTACATGCATTAAAAGGAAATATACATCACACTACGAATAATTTTCACTTAAAAGGGAACTTTTTTCTAATGTCTTTGCATACATAGATAGAAATTTCTTTAAAATAAAAATACAGTATTGTAAATATAATTATCTAATATGGAGAAGTGTGTCAGAGAGGCACATAATAAAATCGAAATAAAAAAAGTATCAAAGTTACATAATCTATAAGAAGCGTTTAGTATTATTAGAATCTGTTGCACCACTACTACTTGCTAACATATAATAATAATCTCTCCGTGATGTATTAACTCATTTATAAAAATACTCCCTAATGCTAAAGAGACCCCTTAATGTATTTCAAACGAATTCAAAATATAAAAAAACGTAAGTATAACAGCTGAATTATTATGGTTTTAGTAATTCTATGAATACTCTTTACGTGGATATAAACTATTACTTAAAACAATAATTACAACTCAAGTTTATACATTTTAAAATTAATTCGCACAAAACGAGTGTTTAAACAATTTATACGGCTTTAAATACTAACATTACTTAAGTACTTCCAGAACAATCGCTGGTATCTCAAAATGTAGATTGTAGTGTTCTACAGAAAAAAAGTATACTTTTATATTAAAATCGTTCTCTGTTCAACGTTAAATAGTGCACAGAATGTAAGGAATGTACTAGTAATACTTCAAATACATATGTGTATGTAGCTGGAAAAGCAAATAGAACATACTTATTTAGGATAAGACAAGACAGCTAGGGTTTGTTGGCACAGCCACCCTACCCTGTCTGCTGGTTGCGTTGTGATAAAGTACACAGCAAAACCGTAATATTAGCTATTCATAATATTATGCCAGTATCTAGACTATATCCAGACTGCACGATATTGTCAATAATTATTACTGTGTTATTCATAGATCATAAGTAGGCTTATAATAAACAACTCTGATAAACAACAATGATATATTATTAAGTCTGTCAATCAGAAATTATCGATTAATTAGTATATAAACGATTGCAAATTATAATATCGAAATAATACATAAACCAATACGCCAACTACTACTGGCTAAGTAAAAAAAAATTATTTACCAGAAATAGTTTTTTTATGATAAAAAGTTCTAACTTGAGAAAAAACTATTTTAAAATGTACAGCTTCGATGAAATGATTGCAACAGTATAGATAAATATGAAGTTAATATTACATAATACACACCCACTGTTTTATAAATACGTTTTATCCAAGAAAATGCAGGTAATAACAAACAGTTTAACAAATATTTCATAATTAAATTATTATTGTATTTCAAATGACACATAAACCATCTTGTTTCTCATATTAAGAACCTTGGTAACTTACCAATAATTAATACATCTATACGAGCTTATTGGAACAAATAAGGCTAATTTTAATTAAGAATACATACTAGAAATGATTGACTCTACAGTTTGTAAGATTTTGTTTCAAAATAAATTATGAAATATTTAAAAAAGGAATCAAATGTCAAGAAAAGCTAGTAAGTATAATTTACTCTTCAATATAATAAGAAAGAAATATATTAAATATACAACTTGTTTTAAAGTGAATGTAATAATTAAAATATTATGGAAATCATATATTGTACTAGAAGATTAATTTTAGATAAAAAAATTAAACAATTTTACTAATAATTTTGTATATTAAGTATAATAATAAAACATTATAGACTTTTCTAATCATAATTATCATTATTAAAAGTGCAACCATTTCCATTCTAAACTGTTATAACGATGATTTTTACGATAAATTCAAAAAAGCTGGTACTCAGACATCTAGCAACATCAAGATTGTCACTGATAGTAAAGCTTTTCCAAATCCATTACGAGCCGTAATGATTGATGAGGAACCAAAACGGAACCTTACCTACTCCAAGTTAATGACAATAGTCCTCTTGAAGCTTCCACCAAGTGCACCTTCTTGAACTAATTCAACTTTGTTATTTTAACATTAAAAAAAACTCTTTCAATTCCAGAAACGAATTATAAAACTTTTTTTATAATAAAGAGCACTCGATATTAATCAACATGACTGGGCTAATTACAATGAAGTGGGTTGGAAATTAATTAAATAACATCGTTATACAAATGAACCGAATAATTAAATTCAAGTAGAAGAGTATATCATTGAATTTTTAGTTAAAGAAATCCACCAGAAGATATATCTTCCACATCATACACACGCCTTCTTCAGTAGATTAGAGAACAACAAACATACTACTCCTAAAGTTATGTATAAATAGATAGATTGGAGAGAAAATACGAACGCCTTCTATAATGTATCCATTGATTTCAATTTCAAACCTGACATTACAAAGCTGCATTGTCGATGAGATCAACCATAGATTTCTGAAGCATCATACGCATTATATTCTAGTTACCTCTCTGGATGTATTCTCTCTAGAATGATGTTATTGTGGGGGAGGTTATCAACTTAAAAGTGCTTTGTTTCTGAGCGAACTGCTTTTTTTCTTTTTGCCACTTATTGATTTATTGATCTCAGTTTTCTGCACTCATAATAATATAATTATGATAGATTACTTTCCGAAGGAGCACTGGCACAATCTCTTTATTGAAATCATTAGCTGTGACTTATCAAAGCGATTGACTATAGTTCTCAAATGATCACAAAGATATTTACATCAAAGTGAATATTGAAAACGGTTAAAATTATGATTGAATGAAGTTATATAGTGTAGATAGGTGTCGGGTCATACGAGAATAACACAAAAATGTTATGTTTTAATTACTAAATAAGATATTATAATTATCTACTTATGATTATTTCCATTAATTTATATACAATCTATAAAATGATAAAAAATATAAATATAAAATAAATGTATTTATCTTAAAGCCAAGAAGATAGTCTCTGATAATACTGACTTTCATTAGAAATCAATGTCAATGTCAGTGTTCAAAGCACTGCTAATAGGAAAAGCCAATTACCCAATATGGTCAGAATAAAAGGTTGACTAAAAGCTCTCACCATTTTTCCTCTTTAAGCAAAAAAGTTTATTACAACTCTGTTTGTATGATGGGAAAAAGAATAGAAAAAAGTGTGAACTACTGTGCTCACCAGAAGGCAAAGATTCGATATTGTTATAAGAGAGATCCAACGTCATCAGTTTCGAGAGTTGACCAATGGAAGTGGGGATTGTAGATTTGATCGAATTCCGGCTCAGAATCAGAATAGTGAGTTTCTGCAGGGAGAAAGCGAGTGGTAGAGAATCACCATGTTTTATCACAGATTATTTTATCAATGGTACAGAAACTTTGAAACTGAGCCAACAATGGTGACCACAAAATCAGGTCAATAAAGGAATCATTTAAAATATTTATCCCAGCCTAATAAGTAAACCTAAATTGTTATTATTTTAAACTAAACAGTAGAAATATACCAGTTTGAAATAACCTTAAATGATTTACGGAATATTAAATTAATAAAATAAGAAAACTAATTATTCTTACTACACATAATTTATAAATAAATTCAACAAGTTTATAAAATATTTGCCCATAAATATATGAATACATTGCGCATAAATATAGACTTTAAGATCCGGTATACCAACCAATAAACATCTACAATATTGAAATTTAAGAAAGAAAGCTAAACATATTATATATATATATCAGTAAGTATTTAAAGAAAGCGCCACGCTCTATAATACCGGTAAATATGGGATAACATTATAAATAAATATTTATATATAATATGTATGTAATTAGACAATAAATTGATTATTAAAAGATTATCTTTCGACAGATAAAAGTCTGCCACTGGGTATATTTATCTCGAAATAACAGTAACAGGGTTGCCGCCTTACTCAAACATTTAGAATCACGGATTATATCCAGGATTTATTTGTAACAAATACAAAAAATGCAAGGAATACTTTTTTATACAATACATTATTTATTTTATTGTAAATATTATAAATATTGTTTAATATTATAGTTGCATAAAACTAATATTTACAATAAATTTATTATTAATTAGGTATGTGAAAAAGATGTGCAAGTAAAACAGATATGTAATTATTAATCAATAATGATTGTTGAAATTAACTTAAGTCAATTTAAATAATAAAAAATTGTTAATTTTATTTAAATAGTTTTTTATAGATTTTGCCCTTATGTTAAATACATGGGATTTCTCGCCTCGTCAGCTAAGCCTAATGTAAATGCCTTTTCTTGGAAGTTATTATTATCTGTTTCCACCATATATCTCTTCCCTTTTCCTGTTTACTTTGATCCATCGCGTTTTTATATCTCCGACATGCTCAAGTCTCATCATTGAATAATTTTGGGAAATAGTAACACTGCTAACACCACCAACAGCAAATGAGGTGATCCTTGATGATACGTCAACACAAATCTTATATTCAGAAAAGCTAGACCTCTAACCCAAAAATTATTTTTTTAAATATCTAACCTCGTGCGTATAAAATATCAAATTGAATTTGTAAACCAAAAGATCAAAAAACTATGCTAAATATAGTTTAATTTTAAATTTCTTTTCTACCATTAATTTTGTTCATCTTTTTTATTATTTATAATATATATAATATTATAAGTAAATTAAGCAAACAGAAGTACCAATAACCAGGAACAGGTGAGATTAAACTTGAAATCGCTTCGAAAATCAACACTAATATAAAATTAATATTAGTAATAAATTTAAATAGAAATTTCATAAAATCTAACAAAAACTTGAAAATGGAATTTTTATGACAATGCATAAAAAAATAATATATAGAATTTATGAAAAAATCAAATACATATTAAAATATATATCACTAAGTAGGTTCATTAATATTTTAGTTAATACTTTCTCTAATGAGATAAGCATCTACATAATTACGAACCTTAGTTGAACCTATTTTCATACTTCAACGATTGGATGCCTGCATTAGATTGACAAACTATACTTAATAGCGCCGCCTCCAAAGTTTATTTAGATTTCAGACAGTCTTGTAAACAATCCACAGATAATAATGATAGCAATATTATAAGACTTGTTAAATAAGAAATTCCATTATTCTGAAGATATTTTAACCAAACGATTTGCGCAAACATTCCTTCAAAACAATATCACCCTGGCGTGAGAGCCAAATTACATCAATACAAAATAACTCATTAGATGATTTTTTATATTTTGATCTCAAAACAAAATTAATGAGGCTGTTTTGTGTCGATGAATAAATGGTAATAATAAATATTTTGAGATGTGATAAACAAATTAATTATATATATGTATTCCTAATTGACTTCATGCATAGAAAAAATAATATATTTTTAAAAATAGAACGATGAGATACAGCCAGCTTTTTCGACCGCTAAATATTCAAAAGTCCTACAAAAAGCGATGGCCCACTTATTATTCGGATAAAATTTTAACAAACTAGTCTTGAAAAACAATTTAGGTTTAGAAAATACTTCAATTGGAAAATTACAGGATAAAATTTTACAACAAAACAGAATTACATAATTAGTAAGAGTTTTCTAAATATTGTATTGTTATAAGAGGATTATAAATAAGGAAAAAACAGTAGAAACACACACACATTTTATAATAAATACACGGAATATGGGGAAATTCACCATATGCGAGAAACAGACATTTAATATGAATTATCGCTACACAAACCACCTACGCGACTCCCATAATATAAAAAATTTCGGGAAAATACATATTTTAGTACTCGGCAATAATTGACACTGAATAAATAACTGCATGACACTCTATTGATCGTGATAAATTGGCTAAATAAAATATACATTTAATATCAATTCCACAGAAAACACACAAATAATTCAACGAAAGCTGGTGCGAAAAGCATTGATTGACAAACAGACCATTTTATTAATTTATAATAATTCCAATAGGACCCCGACAATAATTTAAGAAGATTATAATTTTTACCTAAGTTCTCCTTTAAAATAACGGCCACGTAATATTGAGTTTGCAATATTTTATAAGAATAAAAAAAGACAAAACTTTTATCAAAAACCTTTCGAATACAAATAACACAAATTAATATTTTTTCCAACAAAAAAACTACTTCAAAAATCTGATGAATGAGTTTGAAATCCATCATTTCTTATAGTCTTTGGAGTTTAAATTCGCCTCAAAAACACACACACTCTCTCTCTCTCTCTAGTATTGAAAGTACTTCTAAGAAGTCAAGCTAAACCCATATTGTAGCTCTCTCCTCTCGCTCTAACTTAAAAATTACATCACGTGCATCGTCTATCTGCTGCGCGTATACCTGCACTGAACTACAGGAACCACAGTGCCTAACCAAGACACAGCGTATAGCATAATGCTCCCTCCAGGCGAACCATCTCCTGCTTCTCTTTTTGATAATTCCACGCCCCCTTTAGGAATAAATTAACGAGAACGACAGTGAGGCAGAGATCAACCAAACTCTATAAGAATCTTCGTGAGAAGAACCAAAAGAACTATTATAACCACAGGAAATATTGGGAAGCCAAATAATAATACCCTTAATCCGTATCAACATCAAAATAGAAATGTAATCCCATGGAGGTAATAATATCCGTGTATGTTTTACGAGCAAAGATATAAATTTAAATTATTCAACTTGTATCAAAAATAAATTCCAGTGAACAGGTTTAATGCAATTGATAATTAATTAATACAGTTACTAAGCCATAACTAATATGTTTTCGCCTTCCTGTAAAAAGGAAACCAGAATAAAGTGCATCGTTGTTACTTTAAGAAAATAAATTGTATTCAAATCAAAACAATGAAAGTCCTAAATGTAACACTCCACGTCTAACGGGTTCAATGCCCATCTTTCATCCGTCTCATAAAACACTTCCTGCTTTTCAATAACAGCCGACAACCTTTTTGACTATAATTCTCATCAACGAAGAGCGGGAGAGGAGAAAAAAATAATAATTGAATAAAATCAATGTGACAAAGTAACAACAAATTGGCAGACTCATAAACGTTCGGATGTTATAGTAGAGATAGCTAATATTCATAGTATAGGACCCAGTAGACACTGAATTATCATTAATATTTTAAACTTGTTAAAATCAGAAGCCTGCCTATCATTGTTTTGATGACAATATATTATTATAAGAAATGCGATAAACGATAATTCAAAGATACAATCTGCATCGAGAACATTTGAAAAATTTGTCAATTATTAATAATATGTCAGCTGAGTGGTACGGTATTCTACAGAAATAGAATATGACCTCGTGATCGCTAATTATCCATATAATAAATAATTTGCACTAAATTCATATTAACCCAATTACTATAAGACAAGAAGCCCTTCAATACGGCACAGTTTCAAGTGATCAACAGACAGGGTTCAAGATATTTACACTTTGAACTCAATCTATTTACACTTCAGCAACACTAATCAAGATTCCCTTTTTGACAATATAATAATAAAGTGATTCTATTTATACATAGTCTGTTTAGAAAGGGCTAAAACAGGTTTGATATGTGTCAATTCAATTGAGGTTAAAATACAAAATATTACCTTTTTAACAATAAGTAAAAAGATAATTTAAAGACACAATCACACATTTTAAATAAATTGATATCTAATCTCTGGTTGTTTTGTCCTATAAACACGTGACTACTTTTGAGGGTAATGTAAAGATATCATTCTTATCTCAGACACGTCGAAGATATCTTATGCTCTGAATAATTGATAATAGGAAACTCACTTTAAGATTAGCAATATTATCAGCGAGTTCTGTCAGCTTGTTGTAGGTGAGAAAGAGATGACACAGCTCAGGTAACTGTGTGATAGCCCAAGGGAGTTGGCCCTCCAAACGATTATGCCGCAGGTCCAATGTGTGCAATTTCTTACAGTTGGCCATTTCCTGAGGCAGACTGGTCAGCCAATTCTGTTGGACCATGAGACGCTCCAAGTGGACGAGATTACCAATCACCGGGGGCAGGGAGGTCAACTTGTTATCGTAGAGGAAGAGGTCAGAGATCCACTCGAGTTCCTTCAGGTTGTTGGGCAGGGAAGGAATGCCCATGTTAGAAAAGTCCAGATAGACACTCTTGGAGTCCTTACAGCGGCCTACTTCTTTGCTTGTGTCCTGACAGGGGGGTATGGTTAAGTAGAGATAGTGAAACTCCTTGGTTGGGCTAATATTATGATTGTTGAATTTATATATATATATATTATATAAAAAAGCAATAAGTTACATATAACACTTACCTATCTACTTATTTTAAATTAATAAATACTTTTATTACAAAAGTATGTCCATTTAAAGACAATTTTCTCGAAAATTAAAAGTTGACACCGATATTTCTTAATAACAGTATTAAAAGGGTTACGCTAGTGGCATACCTAATTTCAGGACGGACTTTTATAACATTTTCGATCAATAAGTGTCGTTAAATTCACAAAGTGCATTCTGTCTCACAATTTTTTTACGTCTAATAACTCGGTGTAGTTATATTATAGATCCACTGGTTTTTTCAAACCTTTTTTTTATAAAACAAAATGCTGATAGAAAACATAAATACAAGATTTTGGAGATTATGAAATTAAAAAATGATATTGGTGTAAATATTTAGTGTAATTTTGTAGTGAAAAAATAATTGAAAATGTGTGAATTTGAATATTTTTTATTAGTAAAAGAATACTGTATAAACTAACTTATTTATTGGGTAATTAAATCCTCAGTAAAAACATCCAACGAGGTAGAGTTAATACATCTTTTTTAAAAACCAATATTAATAAAATAATAAGAAACAACGCCTACTAAGAAAACGATTACTAAGAAAGCCATAAAATGCGATCACATTACTACTAAATGTTGACTGAAAGAAATAACTCCTGCAAAGCGACCAAAATAGAACTGTCTCAGATATCACATATTTGTCTATCAATGACATCACAAGAGTATTAATTACTATGCTTAATCACACAAGAATTTATAGAATTAGTGACGTAGACTGTTAAGTTTACCGCATCGAAACATGTCTTTCTTTCTTTTTATAATAAGATTTTCGCTGTTCACTATTAACATATTATATTAGAAGTAAACTAGTTTGCATTTTTTTATCATACCATATTTCAATAATGCAACCCGCAGTTAAAAATACAATCAAATATTTAAACAGATTTGTGACGATACAAAAACATGTGTTATATAGAATAATGTTCATTACCGGAATATTTTAAATCTCACTATATCATGTTCTAGAAGTTGTAAACATTATTCTTTCAATAGTGTGCATTCATGATGTAAATTATATTAACAACAGAGGCATTTTTAAATCTTACCGGCGCTTTGGTTTTCTTAACTAAGGGCTTTGTGGGTGCCTTTACTTTCTTCCCGTCATGGGGCTGCACCATGACTGTCTTTCGGGTGACATCGGGCGTGGACGAGTTAGGTGCACTTGGTGGTTGCTGCTTCGAATTGTTGGACTCTTTCTCCTTGTTGTCACCTGAAGGACTCCCCGTTGTCAAATCTAGCATACCAGGAACCAAATCATCAGGGTCGTCAGAGACTGGAGAATCACAAGGACGATTGGTGGCAGCAGAGGTTGGACTCAAGCTGTTGTTTCCACCACTAAGGGACTTAACGGGAATTGTCAGAGGAGTGGTTTTGGGGCTTGCAGATCCTAGCGATTTATCCATCTGGAATCAGAAACAATTATAAATGGATAGTCAATAAATAGTCAAAATCATGAAGTCTTTTAATACTGATTAGCAGAAAATATAGATAATTATGTGATTCAGTATTAAATTAATGATTATGCAATAGTGTTATAATTTTAAAAATGAAACAGATAAAATTTTTTAATTTAAATATAAACATATAACTATAGAAGAAAACTGTATAATAATGGTAATTTTTTAACACTACAAAACATTAATTCATAGATTCTTTAATTGGAAGAATACTGAAATACCAAAATATTAATGACGTTTTTAAAGTGAATACCTAACAAATTAAATTTTAGGTAGAGAAAAATCCCCAAAAATAGATAAATTATTTAGTTAACAGTTAAATGATTTGAATAATATTACTCAGGGTAACCATTTTAATAAATGTTAAATAAATATCAAAAATACGGTCAGATACCTACTATCTTTCATTTAACTGTTATCTCATATTTAACTAAGTGTAATATTTACAGAAAACAATTATGTATATTATTAATGACTTTTCAGTTTTAATATAGTTGTATTAATAAATAATGATTACTAAATTAAAATAAAAAACTACATATAAATCCATATTGACAATCTTTGAGAAAAGACAAATATATAGTAATAAAAACAAGGTAAATTTATTAATATTTAATTAGCAAATACATTTTTAAAAGGTAAGTAACTTATGGTGAGATTTAAATTAATTTCTAGAATTGTATTATTTGTCCACATTTTAATTGAAAAATAATACAATTGAAATATTTTAGTTAAATATCCTCTATTATTAATAAATTATGAGCAGTATTTCAGTCAATTTTAAATATTTTTGATTAATATGTTAAAATTATACAATATTTCATACAGGGAAGTAACAGATGAATAAAATATTTTTATAATTAACCAATTTAAATTAACCATGTACTTTCAAAAAAAATAAATGTGTGGAAAATTCATATTCCTGAGCAGAGTATATATTGTTCATAACAATTTAATTTATGTTATTATAAATAAGTTCTCATAAATTCTAATTGTTGAATTAATAAAAATATGATTATATGATATAATCTTAATCCAGTTCTTAAATTACAATAACTATATTTGATCTATTTTAACTATATTGGTATATAAAAATTAAGTATAACTAAATAGACACATCAATTGAATATAATAGATTTATGATCAAAATAATATCAAAATTTAAAAAAATATCAAGTGAAAATATAATTAATTTAGAAACATGTTGAGTAGTAACATATATCAGATTTTATACAAAATTATTTTTAAACATTTTGACTTTTCCTAAGACTCTGAGAAATTTTAAAAGCAATTTAAGGATTATGTGAAATGCCAACACTTCCCTAGGTAGAAAAAAACATGAATAAAAATGAGGTAAAAATAGCTCAAGTTACTGAAATATTGATAAAAAAAGGTTAAAAAATATTAAATTTAGAAAATAAAATTGTTCCATATAGTTTTGGACTATCAAACTAATAATAATGGACATTATAAATTCCATGACCCTTTACTAAAAAATTTTAATATCAAGATTTTTCCAGTTTTCAAGTCAGTAGAGGCAGTAGATCAAAATACTATATAAAGCAACAAGGACAAAGTGTAAATCTATAATGATTAAGTGATATAAATAATTATTCTATGACATGAGTATAGTCTATTAAGTTATTGAAATATGGAATGTAAAATAGAATGAATTTATTGTTAACAAAAAATAAGATTGATCCATATAGTTTGGGACCATCAAACTGATTATCTAACATATTATAAACAGTAACTAAAAATTGAAGAATAAAGGATAATATAAATTTAAAGGCTTTTCAAAGACTTTTACAATTTTTCAAAACCTGTACATTTGAAGTAAGATATTATTGATAAAAAATTAAGACAAATTATTAATTTAGAAAATTTAAGAATTTTTGTAAATCAAAAAAATATATTAAAAATTTATTATTATATCATATAATTATAAACTAAATAAATAGGATGCTTTTAATTTATTAATGTTAGTATATGATAAAATGTGATTTTAAATTTTTAATATAAGAATCTGCACTAGAGATATTAAAAGTATGGCTATAAAAAATCTAGAGTAAGTCAAAATGATAATTGATTCATTTTTGTATTAAAATTAGAAACCCAGCCTGTATTTCATGTTGTTTGTATGACAGATAGTATATCCTTTTATATATAAAATTTGTGATTGTATGGTGGATATATTCTCCAAGGGCTACCCTACATGAAATGCAGGCTGGCTTAAAATATGATTACTTTTATAATGAATAGTTACCTATAAATATATAAATATAGCAAAAAATTGAGCTGATAATATTATTCAATATAACAGACACATGGAATATATGCAGGACTTTTTCATGGCAATTATTGTCAAGATATTCACCATGCAGATGCCAATATTATGAATAAACAAATTTAATTGCCTTAATTATTAGGTGTATAATTACCATAGAATAGAGAAGTAAAGGGTTTATACATAATTTTTAAAATAAAATGCAAGAATTTTTCCACTGCCATAAGTCTTTTTGACAAATTTTGTTGGTCATTTGACTGTAATTATATGTATTTATGTATGTATTATATGAATAACCCAAGAGAGAGTATCTAAAATTGCTATAGAATTTATAGATAGTAAATTAAATCAATAATATAGTTATAAAATTTCAGAAATCCATATTTGAAATTTGTCAAAAAGTTCACTTTTTCCAAAATTTTTGAAACCTGGCCCTATTTCCCATATGTTTCAGTCTGGAAAAACATCCTAAAATTTAGGACTTTTTAATTCATGACTTTGTATTGACCCAGATATAGATTGTCAGAGAAATCCACAGAGAAATTGGCAGAAAAGGTTTAATATATTAGTTACATATTAATTAATTATTATATTTAAAACAAACTCTTTTGAAAACAAAAAATTTGTTAAAACATAAATCCTTTTTTCAATGAAAGGGGTGTGAAATAAAAATAAATATGAAAATATAGAGAATAATCAATTCAGACAGATGAGATATATGACATTATTGATAACTTTCCTTTAATAAGGGTAAAATAAATTTTTTTATAAAAAGTAAATTCTTTTTTTTTGAGAATCATTCTTGCTAAACGAAAATTAGTTTACTATTGTTCTAAATTCTCAAACAATAGTTACAACCTTATAAAAAATTCTTAACTATATTAAATATATCAAATGCAAAGTTTTTCCTTTAAGAAATAAAAAAAAGATAAAAAATGTTGTAAACAGCGTCTTTAATAATGTGTATAGTTTCTACTTTAATATGTAAAATTTAGAGCTTCAAATGTATATATTTTGAAATTATATTATATAACAGAATAACAAAATTTTTATATTAAAAATAATAATTAAAACTTACAATATTTTAAAAAGAAAATGTATAAATTTCAAAATCAACTGTACACTTTCCTAAACTCAGCGCTTAAAATCTCAATTAAGTTGGTTATAACAAAAGTAATGATTATATTGCTTTTGATTTTCGTTTTCGTTTTTATCATATAAAATTTTTATACCATGGGCCGCCTAAAAAGATATTTTCAAAGTGTTGTAACCTTACACACACGAGTCCATCAATATATAGTAAAAGTTGTAGTACTGTATTAATAAATACCTTTAAAAGTCATAAAAAATTTTAAAAACAAAATATTGGAAACCGACAATCTTGCTTGACCAAGGGCGGATAATAAGAGAAAATTATTTTTGTTCAAATTTTTTTATTGAAATAATTTTTTCGTGGTTTTTCGAAATTGCATGAATTAATTTATTTGTGTGACTTGTGTGAATTCAAGATTTTTGAAACCTAGTGATGGTGAATCCGTACGTAATCTTGGTTTGACGATTTTTGAGGAAAAAAATTTTAAAAAATCATTTATTTAAAAATTACTTTTTGACGAATCAGAAGGCCTTGGCCCTCCAAATTTTTAGGACCTAAGGACAGGATCTAGTAAACAAAATTAGCAAAAAAGTCATTTTAAAAAAGTTATCTCAATTCTAGCAAACTGGACGAGTAAAGGTATATTTTTATTTCCCTCCAGATATTCTATATCTCAACAATTTTTAAAAAGTTAATAAAGGAATTATATATAATTTTTTAACTTTTCTAGATGTAAAATGGTATGAAACGGCCGAATCCGTTGTCCGTTTTTTGATTCGACGTTCTAGAAAAAGTTATGGCCAATTTATTGATTTTTATAAAAAATAATTTTTTTTACTCTCAAATTCTTCTGTTAACTCTAATCTATTCCAAACTTGACAAATTTTAATTTTAGATGTTTTCCAACATATCTCGCAAAAAGCTAAGAAAAATTCGGTCAGGGGGCAAAGTTAGCCAAAACATTTCTTAGGGTTTAAATAGGGGTCTTTAAAAAATTATGACTTACCGCGTAGGGTCGAGATTTTGAGTTAACTACATATTATGGTGTCTAAACCGCTAACTGAGAGATCTGCCTAAGGAATCGGCTCAAAAAAGCTTTAACAAAAAGTTTGGTCGATTTTTGCATTTTTATTTTTCCAAAAAAGCTTGGTCAAAATTTTTTTGATTTTTAATATTTATTTTTTTAAAAAGGAACAACGCCATGATGTGTAGAATTAAATCCTGCTTTTAAATTAAATTAAAAAAATATTTTTTACACTTTATTTCAACAAAAAATCGATTTTTAACGTTTTTTGGACAATTTTTGTTAGGGTTAGGGCAACTCACAATTTTATTATACATTTGAGGAAAGTTAAAGAAGTATGGAAAGGTGGCTCAAGTGATGGGGTATCCGTATATAGTCTTGTTTTGACGATATGACGTCTGGTTCGGTTTCAGTCAAGGGGTTTTAAAAAAAAATAAAAAACCTTTCAGTGTCATTTTCCTATCTTTTACATGGGGAAAATTTAAAAATCGATTTTCTCTGGAAATAATCTACCAATCTCGGATATTCAGTTCGTAGCTATACGTAGCTTGATTCCGTAATATATAGTATAGTAAGATAGCCCATACTATAATATAGCTATATTGATGTAGATAATTATGTTTTATCCACAGATTTTGCATTTCAGTTGTAAATAATGATATTTTACTTATACACAGAGTTCAATTATAATTATATACAAAAGGCATTTTAGTTTCAATAAAAAGGCGCACATATTCTTAGCATTTCAAATTACCATAGGTAAATTATGTTCTGATTTTATGTTATACGAGTAACATTTTTTTTAAATGAGCTTATTTTATGATGTATTACAAATAAAAGAGAGATTGTGGGGTTGGTATATCACAATTTATATATATTTTGTTATTTTTATTTTTAAAAAAGTTTTATATTTTTTTAAATCAAAAAATATTTTTTATTTTTTTAATAATCTGAAAATATAGCCCAAATAATTTTTACTTATAATAGAAAGGCGCCAGTTCAGAAAAGTTGGCGGAGCCTCCCCTAGCCCTACAGCGCCCACGGGCGTGTATACCCACAAGAAGCGGGCCCCAAAGAGGTAAAACTAACTAGGTATTTATTTTATAAACGTTAGATTATTCCTTGTACTAAGTATTGTTCCCTCAATCCATAGAACCTCAACCACTAGACCCTCACCTCCTGGACCCTCAGCTCTTCGACCCTCACTCCCTGTACTACCAGAGTGTCAAGTAACACCGAGGGAGTTATTGTCCCTAATTCCCCAAACCCGCGATGAATGGTTCCCCTTCTCCCCTTCCCCTTTCTGGAACTATTTTTTTATTATATTTTATTAGGATTTTATTACTATTGTATTTTTTATTATTATTTGATTGAATTTGACTACTGCTTTTATTATTATTTAATATATTTTTCTAATCAACTGTTAATCATTATCTTATCTCTTAATCATAATTCATATCTCTTATCACTTATACTCATGATTTACATGATTTACTTTTAATTCTTATCTTATTCTTGATCAACTCTAATCATAGAACCGATTGCATAAAGCGGTATTAGCTGCTACCGGTAGTAGCCTTAATACCAGTAGCAGTTACTACTAGGGAGTAAATTCAGTTGCATAAAGCGGTATTAGCTGCTACCGGTAGTAGCCTTAATACCGGTAGCAGTTACTACCAGGGAGTAAATTCAGTTGCATAACGCAGTATTAGCTTACTACTAGACTAACTAATACCTGGCGTAAGTTTTGGGAAATCCGTGTAATATTTATAAATTAATCTATAATCTACTCTAATCACCATGTTCCATTACTTATAAATATAATTCTATTTATATCTTGTTATATTCATGACTTATTATCTGAATTATATTTGCTAAATAGTATTCTATGTCAAATATGAATAATAAATGAATTACGTCATGACTAGAAAAACGGTTAAATATACAAACCCAAAACCTAAACTTATATTAAAAAAATTACGTTAAGTATATAGATGAAATTTTAATTCTGAATCTTATGGGAATTAAGACCATTAGTCATTTGATTCCTTAATTTTCTTTTAATTGGCGAAAAACCGAAATTATTTTTTTTAAATCGCAAAGTACAAAGTCTATATATTTTCACTGGGAAAAATGATGTTTTGGAGGCTAAATATTATAACTCCAATCGGTCTTAAATTTTTATACAGTGGAGTTGTCTACATCTCTATTAATTTCAATGTCAAATATCAGCTTGATAGGAGGCTCCTTTTGTATATCCGACTCAATTGGAAACGTAATTAACTCAAAATGCTAACTTCAGAAAACGAAGTTAGCATCGGAACTTTGAGATCAATTAAAAAATCTACATAGGGAATTTCAATTCTATTTTATCCTACATATAACTTCTGATCGGCTTAACAAAGTCGAAAACCAATAAGGTTAGACGTCTTCTAAGAAAAAAATTTATAAGCTATCTAAAATAAAAACAAGAAAAGTGAAGTTAGCATCCGGGTCCTTATCGCAAATCATAATTTTTTTGCAAAAATTTAATAAAATTTAAAGTAAGTATATGGGATCATACTCAAATTTTAACACGTTATATAACGTAAAGTTCTACTTACTTATGCCAAGTATCAGCCTGATTTATTGCATATTAAGTCTACTTAATTAATTTCAATAGCTAAGAAATTGGGAGGCTAACTTAACTTTTAAAGTGAGCACCGCAACAATTTGAGATTATTTTGTAAAAATTCTGTGTAGAGAAATTCAATTCTTTGTTCTGTATAACGTACTATGATATGATTGGATCACCACACATTAAATATCTCATTGATTGGTCCCTTCTAAAAAATATAAATATCTATATAAAAAATGATCTCCTAAAAGTGAAGTTAGCATCCCAATTTTGGATTTTGGCCAAGTTTGAAATATTGTTTATATGAACAAAATTAGATATCGCTTAAACTTTACCTGTCTTATAGAGGGTGAAGAGTTCTACACATACAGTAACTAACATTAGTGTTTAAGTAATCGGACACCTCATAACAGTCTTTTGAAAAGTCAAAGTTTATCAAACAAAAAAAAAACATTTTTATTTTTATCTGAAAATGTTTTGGAGATCATTCTAAATGTTTAATACAATGAAGAGAAGAGAGATTGGGCGATCCGAATATGTATGTCATCACCCCATATTCCAATAGAAATCTATTCACGAGGTGTCTCAAATCGGATGCTAACTTCAGTAGTAGGAGATGATGATGTCTCAACCAATTCGTCTTCTGATTGGTCGAGAGATTCACGTGACCTATCTGGCTTCT
>JAUZNC010058640.1:0-11076 GCA_034780395.1 Vannuccia rotundouncinata
AAAATAAGAAGAACAAGTTATGCAGAGCTTGGTTACATAGGTAACTGGTGCATAAAAAGGTCAAGGTTGCATTGGAATAAGTACAACTATTAATAGAACTGTTAGATTCGTGACATCCTGATTCGCCTTATACGAAAGTTTTCCCAATTGGACATTTTCATTTTTATTAATTTATTATTTTTTATAAATTTTTACTTGAGCTAGGCCAGTCATCGTTTAATGTAACGTTCTGAAATTTTGCACAAAGCAACACCAACACGAGGTAAATTTACTCCTAAATTTTTAATTTAAACCAAAACCCTGTACGTATTTTATCAACACAAAAAGAAAAGTCAATTTTTTGTTTTAATTAGCTGTGTAGGGGAGATGAATGGACGAATCCCAAAATTGATAAAAAATTCAGAATCAGTGTATCTTATTTACCCTAATCCCATATAATTTCAAAATTGTAGAATACAATATTTCTACTTAAATTTTGCATATTGGAAAAAATACAGCTATTAATAGGACATTGTGACCATCACACGATTTTTTTTGGACAAAAAACAATATTAATATTATTTTAAATAATAAAAATATTTTCAATATGACTTAATTTGGAAATTTAAGTTAAAAAATAGTTTTTTGCTACCCTGAAAGTGTTGCATTAATTTTTTACTGTATTCGCTTTTTACTTGAAAAATTATTTCAGAGTCTTCAAATTTCATATTTTACCAATTTTCTAAAAAAAATGCTATTCATTTTTAAGTTATTCAGATAGCTTAGGATGTTTTATAACATAATATACACTCATCAAACCATTTCAAATAATATAAATATCTTTTAAATGTTCATTAAAAAAGATAAATTTTTGTGTGGGTCGCATAAGACGTTTCTACTATTATTAAAATAATTTAATTTCTATTTCTGGAGGTACACTTAATATTAAAATAACTGGTTTTCCATCTTGTGCTGCTTATTGCTGTCCATCTTGAAAGCCAATCGCCATCAAGTGTTATTTCTACTCGCGAATGAGGAATTTTGAGTAGTCTCATCGACCGTGCTCTGTATAGCGAAGATTTGTAGCGCTTAATACTTGGTAGGTAATCAAGGACTTCTTCATTTTCCAAATTCACACTTCGAAATGCTTCTTCAAATACTCTTCTCATTGGCTTCAGCGGGTGGACAGCAGCATCTTGTGTACCATGATGTATTGCTGACTTCAGGACTGACTTCTGACCAGCTGGATGTATATGGTTTCCTTTTTTCTTGTCCTCACTAATGGCAGTGACCTTGCAGAAGTTGATTCTGCATTTCCAGAGATGCCTATCTCTATTTGTGTAGTTTTTGGACAGCAGATACCCATCTAACTTCAATAATCGGCCACCTCGTTCAGACGGAATATACTCGGCAGGCTCCATGAAACTCGTAATAAAATTAATGATTTGCTTGTGTGTGCTAGTATTAATACATAGGAACCCTTATAGCTAAGTAGACTGTTGAGAAATAGTACTCACCATTATCTTAGCGCATAGAAGTCATAGCAAGCGCAATCCTAGAACTTTACATTGTCAAGCGAATATTAACGCCAATCGGAAGAACAGAGTTCAGAAAAATGGATTAGAACATGTTACGTAGAACAAGCAGTAAAATAAACTAACAGAAAAGATAAAAATACAAACGAATTTATTTATGAATATTATTAATGAGAAGTGTTAGACGAGTTTGTTAAAGATATAGTAATTCTATAATGAATAAACCTCCAATTGCTCGTTATAGAGGGTCTGCAATTTTTCAAACCAAAAGTAGAGGAATATGCGTCCCAATTTCGTTTTTATTAATATTCCGAGAACGCCAGATACTCTCCCAATGAATCTTTCAAAAGTTGAACCCTCCATCTTGAATGACGTGTCGCTTCTGTAGGGCGTTTCCATCCGATCACCCACCACTCCCTCAGAGAAAACCCTGCCGCTATGTTTTAGCCGGGATTCCTGTCGTTTCACGTCATTTCATCTTACGGATCCAGATTTTCTCTTGGGGCCTCGTCTAGTCTGTTCGCCTTTTGGGAAGAGTCTCCCCTCCTCTCCATGGTCTATTTCCACAGTGAGCAGTTAGCATTGCTCCAAAAGTGCACTGCGCTCTATCCTGGAATGGTTACACGAACAATTTAAGTCATTCCAGAATCCTGGATGAAGAATCCTCCCGTCACTCCAGGCCGGATTTGTCTCTCGACTATGATGACTTTTCAGGCATGCCTATGCCTATAACGGACGTCTCTTAAAACCAGATGTCCCACCTGACCTGAATGAAGACTTCGACTATTTCCACCAGATTACATACTAATCACCCTTCTTTGTGCCTAGATCAGCTTTCCGGATTTACCTCCAGAATGGCGGTCGTCTATATTTGTACAATACAGTGGATCTTCTTGTGCACACCGGAACTAACAACTTCAATCGCCAGCATGATTAAATAAGGTATTCTCTCTCAACAGTCTCCAACGGTTTTCCGACCATTCTTGTCACACGTCTTCTTGATCCAGAAGAATGAAACATCATCGACTTCAGCCATCTCAAACCAGTGCGCTATATTGAACAGATGAATTCCGATGGTAAGCACATGGTTAAACTAGACCTTTCTAATGCATTCAATTCTATTCCTTTGCACAATAACTCTCAGTACATAAGACAATTATATTTACCACTACAAAGTTTTACCTATGGGGCACCCGGCAGCCCCTCTATATTGTCCCGGGTCCTCTATCATTTTAAAATTGATTCTCGTTTATTGTTCGGGCCGGGCCCTATAGATGATATTTTTATCACTGGTTTTTCTCACACTCTTATCCAGGATCGTGATCCCCTTATTACATTACTCACACAAGCAGGCTTTCTCATAAATTATTAGAAGTCGGTTCTGGATTCCGTTTCTAAGTTAAATTATTTTGTGGCTTAGTTTATGACACTTTTTAGAAAACAATTTCTCCCGACAAAAAACATAAAATTGCTTCATCATATTCTCACAGGCTCATTGCCTACATCTTTTTTATGAGCAGACGACTTAACGGATACAGAATATTGTGTGTCTAGTTTGTGCCTACCACGTTTTTTGTGTAACATTAATACAGTACGCACCGAGGGATTCACCTCGCTTTTTTGTCTTACTATATCTTGGACAGAAGAGAATGCAGAAGCAGGAGGGAAGAAGTAGTCCTGGCTCAGCTCAGAAGCGGTCACTGCCCTAAGGTCCGTGCTGGTGACACGAAACATCTTTGTGACACATTGGATTCTTCTTTGTGACTCACAAGGAATTTATTTATTTGGATTAAAATACATCTTAAAAACGGCAAAGTTTTTTATTTTAAATGCTTATATTTTTAACGAATCCATCAATCAATACAAAAAAATATTATATTCTACATCAGTAAACAATACAGATTAATGTGGTGTGTATGTATACGGATTAAAATTAATAACTTTAAAAAATATATATTTTAAATTTTTCAAATATTTAACCATCTTTTCATGCATAACATAAGACATTACTATCTAGTAATATGTATTAATAATGATGTTTAATATGTATGTTGGGGGTTTAGTAAGTAGTATAATAAATTCAATTAAATTCAGATCACAGTTTATTAGAGCTGAAATGAATAAATCATAATAATCTAAAATATCAATCAAAAACTATTGGTTTACAGGAGGCATCCGTTGTTAGGTTCTCTTAAAAACTACAACCACTCACTATAGCTTTAAGAAATTCTCAAATTAGCTCAAAAGAAAGCAAATTAGATGCAAAATATTTCGTTTCAAAAGAATTGTATATGTTTTGTTAATGGGTGACATTCGAATGGTAGAACCTATCCTTAGAATCAATTCCATAAATTTTTCTGTTATGGCGAGAAATATGTGAAGTACAATCTTTTTGTCATCTAAAATTATGATTTTAGTGTTGTAGATTGTATGTCTTAATTTCTTAATCAATTTTGCAACACATTTCCCACCAACAGGTTTGCTTGAATGTAATAATTCACTGTGTCACTTTTTTAAGATGTTGTTATAGTAGGCTATGTTTAGAAGAAAATGGGCAAAAATAGGATTTGCCTCGTACAGTCTAAACAGATAAACAATCAAACATTTAAACCTTTTTAAAGGATGTATATATTTACTAACATTATTATAGTATAGTATAGTATAGTATAGTATTATATTATAGTATACTAACAAAGTATAATAATTTATTAACTTTTAATTGAGTTTGATCATTGATGCTTTGATCTTTTGAATCTGCAAAAATGTATAATATAAATGAATATAATAGCTAAATTTATCAAAATAGATAAAATAGTAATCATTCCACATATTGAGAAAAACAATAATTGATTAGACATAATAATTTTTTTATTTAATAACGATTGTGGAAAGTGATTTCATCCATAGCCGGAAATATATTCAAACAAGTTTTTCTATAAAGTTAGTAGTTTCAAAAATTAAACAAAATTATATGATTGTTAAATATAGTATTAGATAATTCCCGACTAATGAGAAAAATATAATAAAAAAAAGATTTTAAAAAATGTATAGCCAAACTCAACAATAAAATTAGGTCACAGAGAAGAACTAGATAGTAAGTTAACGCATGTTATATTCCCAATAATCAATAATTAGGTGTCACAGTGAAGAACTGTGTCACAAAAATAACGTGTCTGTAGAAATAGGCTTAATTAAGCAGCAGCTGGACTTTAATTAGATATTAATTATCTGTTAGAAATAAATAATTTGAAGTTACTATCAATTCTCGAATCAATTTACATGAAATTTTTTTGAATATAAACCAATAAATCAAAGATTACTTTTTGTTTTGTGTGTTTTAATATTCTGAGCAGTTTCAACCAAATTATTCTACAGAATTTACTCGATAAACAAAAGCAATATATACTACTATATTGATGTACACATAACCCCAGTCCGCAATCCCCAAACACAATTAACCAAGTTATATGTATACAAACTTTGAAAAGTTCAGTATATCGGTAGATTATATATATTGTATTGAAATAAATAAATATATATATAAATAAATATATTGTATTAACATCTACTGAAATAAAAATAGATTTCAAATATAAATAAATTGAAGATTACTTCTATTATAAATTAGTATTTTTTAGATCGCCTATATTATAGAGTATAATATCAACTTTTTTGAAAAGTGTGCATAAATGTTTTTTTCGGTAAAATCTATTGAAATGTTGCACAAATCGTCAATGTGACACTTTTCATTTGATGAAATGGTATTATTGATTTTATATATCATTTGTCGAAAGAAAAGTGTCACATTGACGATTTGTGTTACATTTAAATAGATATTACCGAACATGTATTGAAATGTAATAGATGAAATCTTAAAAACAAAGAAACTGTGGTCTCTGTAAATACCATATTAAAATAAATATAACATTTAGGAATAAATTCTGAAAGTTTCAAATCGATCGGCTGTGTGTCACAAAGATGAATTGTGTCACATAAAAATACCCAACTTTCGAATTTATGTTGTGTCACCTAGAAGAAATGTGTCACAGGTTCGTCCAATAGGGTGCCTACTACAAACGAAGGGTGGAAGGTGTCGGGGTTGGGGAGTGCGACAGATGTGGCGGGGATGAGGGAAAAGACCACTGGCTCGCCTGCGCGGCCTTGGGGGGGGGGGGGGCTAGGGCTAGATTAGGCTTGAGGGGGGAGGTTGAAGGGCTAAAAAACGAACGCACCGTTCTTGAGTTCCTCCGGCAGACTCACAATGATTGGCGGGTCTGCAGCAACAACAACAACAACAACAACAACCAGTAACACCTTGGCCATCCTCCCCAAGTTTTGGTGGCTGAAGCAACTGTCCAATATCAATGTCCAAACAGGTGATATTTATTAATAATGCTCCTTTTTTAATTACTCATGCGTTTTTTTCCCGATCAGTTTCGGGCAGAGCTCTTTGCAGTTGCTTCAGCTATTTTATATGCCTCGAACTTAGATACCATGACTGTAACTGATTGTTTCCTTGTTCTTTTATCAATCAAGAGTCCAAGGGTGCGCCATAAACACATTTTTTGTTACTTGTATCATGTCACTCATAAGAAGTCTTTATCCTTTGCTTGGGTCTACGTGGAAAGTGGCCGATCCATTTATTCGTCGCACTGTACATTTTCGGAACGCCCTTGTGTGTTCTAAATTGATTTATGTGTGCTAAAGAACGCTATTTTTTATTTTTTAGAACTCTTATAAGTGTTCTTAATATTTATTTGAGAACGTACGACTAATAAACGATTTGCTCTAATTTTTTTATTTAGCGTAAGAATAATATTTTATTTTTAATATTGAGCATTGCGCGTCAGGAATATGATGTGACACATTTAATTATCGAATATAACATAAACCGTTAAAAACAACTTTACAGTAATCAAATTATAATTATTCTATTAACGATGAAATAATTGTGAAGTGCATTAAATACTTTCAACATTTTATGTTTAATTATTGGATTATTTTAATTTAAAGAAATACAGGTTTATAATAGATCAGATCAGTTATTTTATTATATTTATTGATCTGCACATTTTCTATTCACATATCAAATAAAACCAACCAGTTTATTACTGCTAACTTTTTTTAATATATTCATTAATTTGGAGAATTAATTTTATTTAATCTTGTATGTTACGTTCGTAAAATAATACTATTGCATAATCAATAATGACTCAGTAAAAATAAAGTATAATGCCAATGACAGCAATATTATTTTAACTTACCTACTTTCGGATTTTCTCCAACTTGTCCAATTAACCTGGAAATATAAAAGGAAATTATTTAAAAAATAGAAAATACTAAATATAAATCATAAATTGTATAATTTTTTTGCTAAACCAACTTTAGGTTTTAGCATTGACAAAATGCTTCAATGAAAAAGATATGTTTAATCAAACTAGGATATTACATAGAAATGGCTATTATTACAAGTTCTAACTATATTGTAATTAATATATTTCATACCTACTACCGTACATACGTTTTGTCAATTTTTCTACAAATAATGCAATTCATTCAAGTTCCAGAGGTTAGGCAGTTATGCTTTTAGGTTTTCCTAGATCCTTACGACATCAATAATTGCTATGCATATTAAATAATTATTTTCAAATGATAGAAGTATTATTTGACCAATTCAAAAAAATGAAATTGAAAGGTTGTTTCAAATATAAGTAAATAAAACATTTAAACATATTCACCATTTTCTGCTTTGAAATATAAATGTCAATCATTAGAAAAAATTCTAACCATTCAAAATACTGACATTATTGCTTTCTTTGAAACATCTAACTACCCGTTATGTAGAAATATGTTTGATATTTGTTTATAAATCAAGACAAGATTGAACCGGACTTTTTAGAAGAGTGAAGTATTGAGTGTACTCCATTTAAATTTAGACAAAGATAAATTAAATTTGAATTATATGTCCAATTGGATACTTTTCAACCAATAAAATTGACAGTTACAGGTTGAAATAATATAATTTAGAGTATTAAAAAAGGAAATCATATACAATTAAGTCAAAACATAAAATAAACGCTCAAAATATTAAAAAATATCAATATCGTACACTTGCCAAAAAGTCTTGTAATCTAAGTTTCTCTTGCGGTATCCAAAAACGCATCAATTTCAAATTCGCGTCCCGCTTCTAATATTCTTTCAGTAAAGATTTACCATTGACTTATATATTATTTATAAAATAATAATAAATAAATAATATAAAAGTCATTGGGAATTATCCTTTTAATATTGATAATTGGAAATGATCCTAAGTAAAATTCGGCAAAAAGAAAACTTTCTAGAGGGTCAATGATGTTGTCTACTCAATTCTGACAGAAATTTAACAGCAGATAATTATTGGTTACCATTTCGAAGTAATAAAACTTCTCAAACTAATCTTATTTAATCCCGCTACTTATATTCAGAGTAAATTTAGTTTTTCTGAAAATCGGTGCATTCGTTCTATCAACTATGAAACGAGAGAGTAGTCCGCTTTCCCTGGACATTGATGACACCATAAAAGAATTTTGCAGAAAGTTTGTCATACTTCACTGTATTATAATGTATGATTAAATGCATTTCCATTCTATGTAACCTTTACACCATATTATTTAGCCAATTGTTAACAAGCCGACCTCTCGTAAATTTTGTTTGTAAATATTAAATAAATCGTTTTTTTCTTGGCCATGTTTATGAAAGTTCAATTTTTAAAAAGAGACCCCTTAGTACTCACCTCGTTCCAAGGTTCCTGAATAAATCTACAATAAATCTAATAAATAAATCTAATAAGCCTACAATACATTATATGAGTATAGCCTAAAAATTATAATTTTGAACTTATTATAAATAGTGATGTTATTTCTTGTTGACAATCATACTTAATATAAACTATAAACTAAAGAAAAACATTGGTTTAATAAAGAATACATTTTATTTCCAAAAATTACCATTACCAGTTATCAATACAAGTATTTTCAAAATAATTTCAATTATTTAAAAGCAAAATTTTTACATTTGCATTTCAAATTGTTTTGCAAAATAAACTTGTGTAGCGTGTTTAAGGAATTTCTTTCTGCAAATATAACAAAAATCAGTGTAGGTAATTGGCATGCATTAAGGATAAGTAGAAGATTGGATTTTTCTCAAATTTATACAAATTAGTACTTAACATTAATAGCATAAAACAAATTTAATCAATTAAAACAATTTGAAACAAATAAATATTACCATATATTGACAAAAAATTACCATATGTAGGGGGTAATATATACAAGTAGTTTCAAAATAAGTTTATTTATTTTAGGGGACACACTCTTTCCTAGTGTCATTGCCATCTTTAAATTCTTTGCAATGTAAACCAGTGCAGCATGAATTATCATCACAAGGCATTTCGTAGGATGCACATGCTGCAAATATAATTAAAATAGTTTCTTAATTAATTTATATTTTGAAATAATAACATAACACGAATACCATTTTTGTAATTACTTTAAAAGATGAAAATAATTCTAAAAAGAGTTTTTTAAATAATAAGCATTTGTCGAATTTTATTAAAATGCAATAAAACCGAATTAAATGAATATAATTTTCTGTCGCGAACGTTGCAACTCCTGTCGAGAAAAAAGATATAAGCATCCCTTGTTATATATAAAATTCAAAATAAATTAATAAAAATAAAAAATAACAGCATTAAATAATCTTGAAATAATTGTAACGACAATAAAGTTGTTGTATCAAAACTTACGAGGCTTTCCTTTACACATGTCAGAAAATTTTGGAAACATCGCTGTAAATGTCATGAAATTAAGAATTAATGTAATATAAATTTATTTATAAATATTTATATTTTTGTTAATAGAAGTTTTAGCAATTCTTGATTTCTAATTTGGTTAGAAATAGTTTAAATTTAATTTGTGCAGACAAAAACTACTATAATTTTTTTTAAATTCGTGTTATGCATATTTTTTTTAAATAATAATAATCATAAACAGTACAGTACAGTACAGTACCAAAATATGCAAATAAATATATACAGAAAGACTTACACAAAGCTGCAATTAAAACAAAAACCATTATTTGAAAGTACAGTTTCATTTTATCACAAATAAGTTAATGTATCTATCGTTTAATAAGGATTAATATTATATTTTATTCTGCAATTTCCAATGAAACTGTGAAACGCATTTTTAAATAATAAAATATTTAAATCAAAATTCAAAATATAACAAAACTATGATTGATTGTCTTAAGCATAGACATTACATAAGTACTATATAGTTTTCAATAATAGTTGTAGTTATTTATAGTGTAATTTCTATGATCTGAAGTCATATAATGTTGCAATCATATAATGTTTCGTGATTAAGAAAAAGTTCGTAGATATTTAAATATTTAATGAAAATGGCAAACCTTATGAATATTGAAATTAAAAATATTCAAAATTCTCAATTATTTAAATTGTTTATGAAAATTATTTATGAATTAATGAATTTGTCTGATTGCAAAAATCATGTTTTAATGAAATAAAAATAAAAGAAACCCATGTATTTTTATGGAGCATAACCATGTTTATGACCGCTGACATTTGAGTATTTATCAATGACTTATACATCTAGACTGGTAATCAATATCGATAATCAATTCCAAATTGATGGCCGGAAGTTAAACATTAACTCTTAAAGATTAATTAAATTTATATATTTAAACACTTGTGGTATAAACAATGCATAGTTATTAAATATATTCCATACTGCAGTATTGTTTGGAATTATGAATTTCTATGATATACAATCAATTTCTGCGCATCTTGAAAATATAGCCTATACAATCAGTTGAAAATATAGCCTATACAATCAGTTGAAAATATAGCCTATACAATCAGTTGAAAATATAGCCTATACAATCAGTTGAAAATATAGCCTATACAATAGAGGTCACATTATGCTGAATCTTCAAAATATATGCAATATGCGGCTTGTCTAATGACGAATTGAAATGGGCTACGGAACATTCGTCGGAAAGTTTGTGAATGAAATATCAGATCGTTTTTTGTCTCATTTGTTGAGTTTGGAGAAAGATTAAACCTCTCCGGAATTGAATATTACGGTCGAAAGTGAATTGCGACTTATTGAGGAAGAAGGAATACCAGAATCATCAAAGAACAACTGACTGAACAACTTTTAAGAGGAGAAGAAATTGCATAAAAAAAATTGAAAAGTACCACCAAGAATGATTATCTTCGTTATTTTTATAGCGAGCTGAGAGCCAAAGAAGGAAAGTTGTATGTACCAACAATTTTGATTTGTTTCCCAGCTGGACTCCATAGATAATTTACTTCTCCGTCAGTAAATCGAAGGGACATAAATATTCTGACATCACCTGTTTTCAATGGTTCAAACAGAATCATAGAAATATAAGAATATATAATAATATATAAGAATATAAGAAATACATTAGAAGCGACGAGTCATCGATATTTTATATGCAGCCGATGAAATCATTTAGACGGGGAAATTCCAATATC
>JAUZNC010058641.1:0-11070 GCA_034780395.1 Vannuccia rotundouncinata
GTCTATAAAATAATCAAACATTTGTGTCAATCGAAATACTAAACTTAGAATATATTATAGTTTATAGTTATAATCTAGTAACATTGCTGCAACATTGCCCAATTGAAGTTTTCTAATGGTGCATTCTCAATGTAGTAGCAACATTTATGCAACATAAGGAAGACAATGTTGTGTATCAACATTGCAGCAATATTTATGCAACAACATGAACACAATTTTGGTTATCAACATTGTAGCAATATATTTTTGCACAAGGGGAATACAAATAATAATCCTTTAATTATGTATTTTCCGTCATAAGGATCGACGTCTTGTACTCCATATATATCAACACAAAATTGAATTTTTATCAGGAGGCCTTTGTCATTCCCAATCTCTTCAAAATTGTTTTGCGTTACAGTTTTAATATGTGATACGGTTTTCGGTTGAGCAGCGAAAATCTTCTGTGTAACAAGTCCTTGAAAATATATGACGAGACTGAGTTCAGACCAAAGTATAGATCGCTCGCTCTATATTCTTTGGTTTAGACTGAGTTCATACCTGCTGTCGAGGCATTGGGTATCCATGGTGAGATATTTTCGCAAGATGGCTTACCATCGCATACTGCTTTGACAACAAGACTTTTTTCGATCAACAGTTTACCGAGCGATGGATGGAAAATTTCGGGGCTTTTGTCCTGGCGTCAACGTAGCCCTGGTCTCACCTCGCAAAACAATGTATTATGGGGACTTATTAAACCGAAGATTTTCGCAGCTCAACCAAAAACTGTAACAAAAACGAAACCCCTTTTACCAACTCTTCCCTCTGCTCCATCTCTACCACCGCTAACCCTTTTTATCAAAATAATTGATTAATTCCCGAAGTATTGTAGAACCAAGGCTCAACTACTACTTCAATTTTTAATTACTCAATATCAAGTTGGATAGATATGGACAAATTTCTGAGGATGAGGGACATTCAATTGATTATTCAAACTTACCAGTCTTGATTCGATATACAGTTGATGGGCGAATAAAAACTGTACCACTTGTTGGATGGGTTGGATACCTCGAGATTGTCAAGAAAAAAACATTCCAACACAGCTCATTAGAAGTGTTCAGAAATTACATTTAGTAAAACAGCAAGTTTCACTATCAGAGTCAATAATTTTAAAACAAATGGTACCTAACGAGGTGTCAGAAGTTCGATCAACTTCAGACTATGATTTAGCAAAACCATTGCTTCTGGATAAAGACAAAAGAATGAATGAATTGAATTATGCAAATAAACTACTTAGTAATGAGATTTAAAAAAAATGTATGTTTTGTCATGTTTTAAAATAAAGTCAATGTATTTTTATAATGAATAAATTGATTTTCTTACTTTTGAAGTTGTAGCCAGTAAAGATAGTTTTCTCAAATTAAGTAATGTTCGGATTTTATGTTCAAATAAATGAAAAGTACGTTATTAAGAGAAATAAATTTAATGCGTGGGTGGATTTTTCATTGAAAAATTTTCTTTCCACTAATGACGTCTGCCTTATGTTGTTAGAGTTAATTTTTATAATTAAAGCATGACATTTCATGTTCATTCTCTATGTTTATCATTGATGAAAAAAATCCTTTAAAATGCATCAATAAATGGTATTTATATAAGGTAAAAAGTATTAAAAATATATCAAAATACTATAATCTAGCCTATAGTCGTTTTCAATGGACAACGCATTCCAATACCATTCCATTATTTCCACGAATACGGTCAAAATAACCTTGGAAATTATTTCAAAAATCTGTTTCCAGAAATCGAAATAATTGAGTAGACTTAGTGTTCTTCATCTCACGATAAATAGACTTATAATATAAATGGAGAAAAAATATGGTAATGTTTTCTCTTCTTCATTGGAATCTAAGAGCTTAAAAAAGGATGATTGTATAACTGCTTTTCCAAAATTTGGAATGATCGTTATCAATATAATTGAAAATGGGGAAATAAATTGGGGTGGGATAATCTCAGTACCTGCCTTCCTTAAATACTTTATCAAAGAATGCAATAGAAAGTATCCCACATGAAATCACAAATCTATTAAGACTTACTTCATCTATTCACTGATAAATTTGAAAGATGGATTGATAATCGTGGAGAATGAGTGAGTTAAATTTATGATATTCTAAATAATAAATTATTACAATGCAATTTTATATGAAATAGCTAATGGTTAATCCAATTTAGCACATTTATTTAATTTAATTATTTTCGTTTGTTTTATTATTATTTCAGGATGATATAAACATTCATTTTTCAAACGAATCCTTTACTGAGGGTATAATGAAAAGAAATCAATAAATATTTAATGGAGCTGATATAGTCATTTTTGGGTTTTAGACTCTGAGATAATTCATTGTTTCATCCATAAATCAATATATATCTAACATACTGACTCTTATTTATCGCTTGTCTGTTAACTATTATTAGAAAGTATCCAGATTAAATGCTTTTATAATACAAGTAATTAAATATATGAACAATAAAGTCAATATATTTTATAAAGATTTGTTTGATTTCTTACTTTTAAATTATTCGAAACGATTGAGTTGGTTGATTTTAGATAATCGCTCTGCTAAACAATACAGGAGTAGTGAGAATTTTGTATATTGACTATATCTTTATTTGGTAGCCCGGGAGCCTCCTTCGGGTTGGAGAGAAAAGTGGACAGCTTCAACAATGCCTGTGTCTCCACCAATTCAATGTTAGAGGCGAGATGATCCCTCGTTTCGTCATCACACGTTTCCAGAGTCAGGGTTTAATCGAGAACTTTATCGTGGACAGGACCCTTAGAATTTGTGAAAATGGGACTCGTGAGCAGCAGAGTCGAACCTATTGAAGATTTAACCTCAATAAGTTGAAGTGATTTCTTCTTAGACTGGACACGACGATGAGGACCCACATTGATGAGCAGGAATACAGACTGAAACGCTGCTCGCAAGAAATGAGAATGAAATCAACATCTCCTTATTTAACATGATACTCAATTCTCATTCGTCAGAATTTAACTAGTAAAGGTTCTGAGAAATTTAACTAGTAAAGGTGCAGAGAAATTTAACATGTAAAAGAAATGATTCATGAAATTTCATGCTTTTCTATGCCTAATACATTCTTGCTGTCATCGGAGGATCTCTAATGAATGAAATGACTTTAAGCGTAGGAAGAAATTTAACAGAATACTTAGATGACTCACGTGGATAAAACATGAAATTTTATGCTCAATTTAAGTTTTTTTATTTGAAAAATCGAATTCTTCAGTGCAATATAGTAACATTCGTGGTACTCATCGCGTATAACTATACAAATTTGAAATCACGCCAAACATTTTTAATTCCTGATGAAATTTAATACGTATGCGATAATCCACCCGACTTAATCTCTGGGATAAATTTTAACTTGAATTAACTGGACTCCTATTGGAAGAGAATTTAAGTCGTAAAACAGAAATTTAACATATAAAGGTGCGCAGATGTTTGCAATGCAAGTTTGGTCGAAACCGTCGTTTATTAATAAAAAGTTTTAATCTTCGGAAAATTCCACGTGGATGAGATGTGTACGCGTGGGTGGAGTAGAACTCATATATATGTTCATTTATGAAATAAAAATTTGCTTTTAAGAATATTGTTTACTTCTAAGTCTTATTAGACGAAATAAAAAACAATGAGTGGAAAAAATATAAAAATTAGAGTATATTATCCTACAATATCACAGCAGATAAATGCATGTAATATATATAAAAACAATAGCATAAATTCGTAGTTTGGGCGCCCATAAAAAGTTATTCGATATAAAAATAAAACCTACTCACTGCCTCAAGATATAAAAAACTTTACATCACTTGGAGAAAAATATAATTCAAACTCTATAAAAAACTCCACTTCATTTGGAGAAAAAATATAATTCAAACTCCATAAAAAACTCCATTTTCAATAAAATATAATAAATGTCTATAAAATATAATAAATGTCTATAAAATAATTGATAAAATTCGTTAAAATTTGATATATGATTATAAAAAATCTTTAAAATTCGTAAAAATATCGTAAATGTTTATAAAATACATTAAACTTTATTAAATGTAAATAAAATAATAAATCACTATAATTAATATATTTTAAAATACTATTAATTAATATAAAAGTCGCCTATATCATTAAAATTAAAAATGAACGGTACTTTTAATTAAGTTGATAATAGCCAAATCAAAATCTCCATATGCAATATAGTTCTACAAAGCATTAAAATTGATGAAATCAATCACTATCTTGATAAAAAAATCAGAATATTGGTAAATATAATATATTTGAAAAAAATATTTACAAAATACATAATATACAATATATATATATAAATCCTTAAAATAATTCTTCTTTTTTCTACATAAAAGGTTTAAGAGTTAATTTGGATATCCACTAAATTTCCTATTTACTACTTTGTTCGAATTCATTTTGAAAATCTAATTGAAAGATATGTTGAATATAATCGGTAAATTTTTTAAACACAAAAACTTACACTGTAAACATTTAAATGATATTTCTTCTTTATATGTATGTAAATGTTTAATCAGATTTGTACGTTTAACTACATGGACATTACACAATGGACAATGAACAAGTTTAAAATCGGGACAATCTAGAAAGAAATGTGAACTTTACCTTCTTCTTGGAGGGTGGCGACAAACGTTGCAGAAATCACTGAGTAGGAGATTCGTCAAACTTGAAAAAAATAATAATTGGTGCAAGTATTTTGTACTAGAAAAAATTTGGTATGGCTCCTTGGCCACTATTATGATTTTGCGATAAAATTGTCTAAATTTTAAACTATTATAAATTTGAGCGTGGCTCATGGTCGATAACTCTTTTTTTAAATCATTGTACAAGATATTACAAATAATTTACAAAATATTACAAATTTTAAAAAATATTAGAAAAATAGGAAATGTATTTTAAACTATTTAAAATTTGGACATCTGATATGATTAATCGGAATTTTATTCAAATATCTTGTAAATAAATAATGAAATGATAATATTAAAAACATTTACTGCAATTACTACATTTATTAAAAATTTAAACAATAGCAATTCCTGTCATGCAATCCGTCATAGCTATTTTGTACAAACATCCTGCCAACTAATGTGGAACAGGAATAATCTGACAAGGCTCATGAGGATACTGATCAATAGCTGACATAGAACTCTACATACATTCGTCTCAATGGTTTACGCTTTTGCGCCCGCCATTAATAGAGTATAAAAACCACATCCTCAGACGCATCCCAACATCATAAATTTAAACTAATTAAAGTATATGTACGCATGGTAAGTTTACATTAGAAGTTTGCATTGCCATACTGTGTCTCATTAGTTAACTAGTTAAAAATATTGAAAAGTATGTGCAATATCTATCTTCAAAAAATAAAAAAATAGATCTAAATGAATTAAATTTAGAAAAATAAAAGAATTTTTTTTTATTTTGAAATTTGTAAAATATTAAACATTTTTTAAACTTCTGAAATTAAAATTTTTTAAAATTTTCTTTTTAAAATATAGATCATTAAATGCCATACTTACTCTGAATAGATGATGGGATAGCACAAATATAAACAGAAAAATAGCGATGATAATATTATCAGAAAGAGCGACAAGGAGACAACTTGTGAAGAGCTCGTAAAAAATGTGAATAAAAGCGCGACTTAGACCCCTCCTTATAGATTCTCATTCGTGCGGACTTTGTTCAAAATTTGGACTTATTGCACCTGGCTTATTGCTTAAGAGGGCACTCGATGAGCTGATATTCATTGCCTTTTGCAATGTGGATATGGACTCTTGGAAGAAACCTACACTGGATAAACTATTCTTCTATCATAAACTCTATAGGGCAATAGTTGATGAATTTTGACCTCCGACCTACTCCTTGAATTAAAATTTTGTCCTCAAAATGAGGTAAATCATTATAAAATATTTGATGATATACTTTTAAAACTCGAGATGGATGATAAAACTTCATGTAATCCAAATCTTCATACTCTCTTATATGATTAATAAATAGACGATAACATGTATTAGTCAAGGTAGCTCAGTGGCAAGAGCATCCAACTATTAATTTATAGGTCGTGGGCTCCAATCTACTCTTGACTGTGTCTTAGTAATTATTCAGACATGGTTTATAACTTCAATACCTAACTTTTGAAGGGTAGCGACGTCAAAAAACCCTTTAAGCTTAAAATGACACGGTGGTGACAATTTGAAAATTTGAATTTGACGCTATGTTTAATGTAGGTCATTGGTTACCATGAAAACTGAGAAGTAGTATGAAATAGTGACATCCAGACCAACAAAGGATCCTTTGTTCGAACAAAGCTCCCCCTCCACATCGCATAGTAAAACTTCTGACGAATAAAAATCGAGTATTATGCTATATAAGGAGGTGTCTAAGTCGCTGTTTTCATTCACATTTCTTACGATTTCTCAGACGGTCGTCTCCTTGTCGCTCTCGCCCTTATTATTATCGCTATTTTTCTGTGCATATTTGTGTTTATTATCCCATCATCTATTCACAGTAAGTGCACTATTTAATTAATAATATTTTTAAAACAAAATTTTTAAATTGTAAATATTTTTATTTATTTATTTTTTTATTTCTTATTTTCAAAATTTAAAAAAAAATTTAAAAATAAAAAAAAAAATTTTAAATCTAAAAAAAAATAAAATAACATAAATTGAACTAAAATTTTTTTTCTTACTTATAATTTTTAAAATTTAATTCATTTACAACTATTTTTAGAAATTTTTTGAAGATACATTTTGCACATATTTTTTCAATATTTTTAACTACTTGACTTATGAGACCTAGTATGGCAATGTAAAGTTCTAATATAATCTTACCATGCGTACATATACTTTAATTAGTTTTAATTTTTGATGTCGCCTTGCATGGGATGCGTCTGTGGATGTGGTTTTTATACTCTATTAATGACGGGCGCAAGAGCGTAAACCATTGAGACGAATTTCTGTAGAGTTCCATATCAGCTATTGATCAGTAAACTCATTGAGCCTTGTCAGATTACTCCTGTTCATATTAGTTGGCAGGATGTTTGTATAAAATGTTTATGACGGATTGCATGACGAGAATTGCCGCTGTTTAAATTTTTTATAACAATACATATGTGCAGTATATATTTTTAATATTATCATTTTCGTTTATTTATTAACAATTCATTTAAAAATTCACATTAATCACATCAATAGAGCCCGCGAGCCACGCCCAAATTGTCAATAATTAAAAGTACTTATAATATTTTTGCAAAAATTTTGTTAAATTTTTTTTTGTATATTATTTAAAAATATGCTATTGCCCAGGAGTCATGCCCAAATTTCTAATTATTATTAAATTCAGAAAATATTAACATAAAATCATAATTATGACCCAGGAGCTATGACCAAATTTCTATTACTTTAAAATACTTGTTATATTTTGCGCAGTTATTCAAAAATGTCATAACGCCCAGGAGTCATGCCCAAATTTCTAATAGTTTTAAATTGATACAATATTAAGGCAAAATCATAATTATCGCCCAGGAGCCATGCCCAAATTTCTATTAGTTTAAAATTCATACAATATTAACGTCAATATGATGTCAAATCATCTACGGGTTCAACGCTGCTGTTCATGAATCCCATATTCACTAATCCTCGTGGTTTTGTCAACTATAAAGTCCTCGGCTATACTCAGACTCTGAAAACGTGTGGTGACGAGACTCAGGAACATCTCGCCGCTAACATTCAGTGGGTGGAGACACAAGCGCTGTTAAAACTCTCTGCATTTCTCTGCAATTCGAAGGAATCTCTGGGGCTGCCAAAACCTTTGATAGATATTTTCAAGAGGAGTCCTGGATTGCGGCCAACTTTTCGTGACAATAAGGACATTTACTAGGCAAAGCTGGGACGCAATTTTACTGGATTCGATTGGACCGGCAATTCAATGCAGATCAAGGATATGGGTGCGGGGAACTATCAGTTTTTATTACGACTCAATGGGATCTATATGGGTCAGCATGGAAATACCGGCGGAGTGGCGAGTTTAAACTTTACGATAGTCCAAGTCCGTCTTCAGGCAATCGAGGGTGCGAAAGCGTACTCCACCTTTCTAATGGGGGACAAAGAGGGGGACAATAATGCTCTGCCTTGTGATGATGTTTCTGTGCTGTCGGGGGACTTGAAAAGTTTGTCAGGTCTTCTCCCTTTACCTGCAGACTTCATAACTCCTCAAAGGCTTCGGAAGCTACTCCTCCTCCTCCTCACTCAAGCGCCTTTCCAGTTGAAGAGGCAGAAGAAAATACGTGGACTTCCAAAACTGATATTCACCGCACCTATATTCTTCGAAGACGAATTGATTCAGTGATTTTAACTAATTCATATTTGACAATGAATGTTTTTTTAATGCTTTGCTCCACTCCCCTTTCAATAAATGCTCTTCTTATTATTATTTTAATCTTTTTCATAATTATTTGTCGGGATAGTTAGAATGAGAAACAGAAAAAAAAGTTTATCCATAAATAAAGAAGAGTATATTTTAATAAAGAAATAGTAAATATACAAAATTCTCACTACTCCAGACCTGCAGTGTTTAGCAAAGCGATAGTCTATAATCATTTCGGATACTTGAAAATACATAACAAATAATTACTAAAATATTTAGTCAAGTTGGGATTTGAACCCATGACCTTGCAATTAAAAGTTGAACGCTCTCACCATTGCGCTACCTGACTAATATATAATTGCTGTCTAATTATTAACCATATAATATAAAAGAAAGATTCATGGAATCTTCTCAAAATCATGGAAATCTTCTCAAAATCAGGGCAATCATCTCAAAATCAGGGCAATCTTCTCAAAATCAGGGAAATTTTCACAAAATCATGGAAATCATTCAAAATCGTTAAAATCCCTAAAACCATTAATATTCTAAAATATCTATAATTATTATTTAATAATCATTTATAATATTTTATGGAATTTTATCACATTTTATCATAAATAAAAATCTTTAAAATCGTTAAAATTCATTAAAAATCTCTAAAACCATAAATATCTTAAAATATCTAAAAAATATTGTATTATAAGAAGACTGTCCATACTTCAACTCAACGTCGCAACAGTCTCCAGTTTACAGTCTCTCAACGTCGCAACAGTCTCTAGTCTCTCAACGTCGCAACAGTCTCCAGTCTCTAGTCTCTCAACTTCGCAACAGTCTCTCTCAGTCTACAGTCATCATCATATCTCCACGCAATGGCCAGAAACACTATAATCTATCCAACATGGCTTCCCTTGATGCCTACTATCAAGGTGGGTCCACTTCACATAATAAGGAATCAAGAGAAATCGACCTCAGATGCGAAGACGGATCTTTCCTGATGTTCACAAGTCCCATATTTGTATATTTTAAGGGACTTCTAAATAATCAGGTTTTGGGCTATCCTACAACGTTGGAAGTAATCGATGATGAATCTCGAGACCATCTGAAGAAAAACATCCAATATATCGAATTCGATATAAACGCATGGTAGATAGTGAACTCACTTAAATGCGTTAATCAATAGTAAAAACCGTGCGCGGAGGAATAGATCTATTATTGATAATCAATACCAAATTCATGGTAGTTTGGAGCATTTATTATTATGCATACATAATGCATTTCAATTAAATACGATATTAGTTTCGTTTTAAAGAGGGAATTCAATTAATAATAATGATCAAAAGCCTATTAAAATATATAATATTGATTGTATTCCCTCTTCAAAACGAAACTATAATACCGTATATATAATAAAAATGCGCTTTGGAAGTTTTTTTGATCCTTTTGCCGGTCTAAATAAATAATATAAAAGTCAATGTTGTAGATACATATTATTATTAGTCAAAATGGCAGAAAGCGTGTTAGCTCATACCACAAAAGAAATGATATACCATAAATTGTGTTAACTCTTACAAAACAATTCTCTGATTTTTGATATGTATTTTTCTGATTTTAAAAAACGTAGATACATAAATCAGAAAATAGTTTTGTAAGAGCTAACACAATTTATGGTATATACTTCATGAGCTAACACACTTTTTGTCATTTTGGCTAATATTAATATCACAATTTTTGTTGAATATGAACATTATTTGTAATGACGTATCTTCGAAATAAACAAACCGATATAGCAGCAGTAATATTTAGCCACATATTCTGTCTCCCCCTCTCCCTTTCCCACTGCACGTATAGAAAATCGATCGATTTTTATGACAATGAACAGTAAACTGGCAAATATGTTCATACAACTGTGCACTTTAGACCATTCTCTCTAAATCTCTCAAAGTTTCTTTCTAAATCTATAATTAGGTCACCGTGTGTAGAAATGTAGTAATTGCTTCCAATTTTAGAATACTTAAACTGATATATCTAAGTAATTGTAATAGAAACGAAATTGAAAATTTCACAATCCATGTGACTTATTCCTTTTTATGTAAACCTCGAATTTGAAGTATATTGATATTAAAAAAACTTTAAAATGATCGCTTTACGACCAATTCTAGATCAAAAGCTAAATAAATTTTCATTTTATTCAACTTCAGCCTATTTTTAATGTATATTAAAAAAATTATCAAAATCGGTTGAAGTTTTGGTGTAGTTATTGGGTCTGAAGAAGAAGAATAAGAAGAATTACGAAAAATAGCGATTTTTGAGAGTCTAACTAAAGATCTATAAAACATATCAACGTGAAATTTGGAATAATGATAGAGTTGCGATGGCGCTATCCAAGCATATAAAGTTATGTCGACACCTCTTACAGTTATTTTTATGATGAATATGTCAAAAATGCCTTGTTTGTGCTTATCCTATAATACCTACAGTGCGTAGGTTGCCCTCAAGTTCTATAAATAGTTCTTTAAATAAACACTGAGCTGACAACCTACTACAACATTATTTTATCATATCATATCATATCATATCATATCATATCATATCATATCATATCATATCATATCATATCATATCATATCAT
>JAUZNC010058642.1:0-11070 GCA_034780395.1 Vannuccia rotundouncinata
TTGTATTGTATTGTATTGTATTGTATTGTATTGTATTGTATTGTATTGTATTGTATTGTATTGTATTGTATTGTATCTTACCTGTACATAGGGTTCCGCTTGTATCGAATACACACATACATCGACATCGTTCTTCAAAGCGAGTTGCACAATTTTGACATTGGAGTTTGCAACCTACATGTCAGGGAATTTAAAGGAAACGAATTAGCCTACAAATACATTAATAAAATACACATTTAGAATAATTAAAATCAATTTAATTAAGATAAACAAACAATAATTGTAATACTTTTCCGTTTGTCGAAACTCTCAGTATTTGGAACGCATAAATCGTCAGCACAAAATGTATCAGGTTTTTCACATGCTGTGCAGGGTTCTCCACTTTTGTAAGGTTTTGCCTGAGGTCTGTGGGTAAACATAAAATTAGACTTTTAAACAGAATACATAAATTAATTTATACTTTTTAAAAAAATATAAAAACTTTTTATATTGACCTTTTAGAAAATTCTTATATTGTAATAAAAAAAATATTTATATTAAAAAAATATATAATTTTCATTATTTTGAAGGTTGCAGTAAAACATAATCTGAAATAATATGTGTATATGTGAATTTTAAAATTCAACAAATTTTACACTTTTTTATTATATTTAAATATAAATAAATATTTATGAATATAATAAAATTACATTAAATATTTATTTTGTTGTTCGCTTAATATATATATATATATAAAATAAGATATTTTTAGTTTGTTCGCTTAATATACGCATATTTTAAGTTAAAGTTATATAAATATCTCAAATATAGATATAGGAAAAGAATAAAATAAATTAAAATCATACATACCCTCGATTATACAAACAGTAAATGTACATATGTGAATCCTTAGAACAATTAGTATACCCACAACCAAGCTCCTTCATTGTGTATGTAGTCATCTAAAGAAAACAGGGAATTTATAGGAATCTTTTTGGATAATTATTCCCACGTGAATTTCAATAAATAAAAAAATTATACCAATGCCATATTTTTAACTAAACAAGGACACTTGAATAATTTTAAATTCATTAATTGATTAAATCGATATCAATGTTAATTTCACCTGATAGTAGTGTCCACAAACTTTTCCTTTTTGACATGTTGCAGTATCGTAATCATACGAGTCACGTTCATTGAACCAAAGCATGATCACTCTCTCTGGCCTGATATAATTTCCCTTGAAGATATTCTCCCCCTTTCCTGCGTATTCATCGTGTCTTCCTTCTCCTTTGTTGGGAAAGGCTTCAGAACTGCTGTGTAAGTAGTCACACCTCATTGCGGCATCTTGAGCCAGTTTACTAAGTGCTTCACTCCAAACCTATCAATGAATTGAAAAACGAAAGAAGCCAATGAGTAACTGGAGTTTACTACTACCAATATTAAAGCTTAAACATTTAAAGTAATCAATAGTTCTAAATTATTATATATGGAAGAAAGATTTATGAACGAAAAAAAGCATAAGGGTATTTTATTGCTTTCGTCAACTTTTTTTACAATTTATATTATTTATATCAAATATCGTAAGAATTTTGTTTATATTTTAGTTTGAAATAAATAAATCATTTTAATTACAAATCTATTGAAATCTGTTGAAACACCTACATTAAAAAATGAATAAAAAGTAGTTTTAAAAAAATATGTAATAATTTATTTGGACATATTTAAAGAATATTTTGAATTTTTTTCCACATTTTATTTTGTTTTCATTTAGATCATCATTAATAATGGATTATAGCCGAAAAGTCAGTTAAGAACCTCTTGATTTATGTTAAATTCTATTTGTTGTAATTTAATCAGTAAATTATAATTAGAGAGTTTTTTCATTTTTATTATATTGTATTTTTCTATATTTTTATTATCTATTTCTGTCTCACACTCCGCCATATTTGATCTAAAAAACTCTTTTGATTTGTTAAATTGGATTCACTCTGAAAAGCTGACATTTTGTCACATACCAGAACGTAACTATTGGCTGAGGGAGGCACAACTGCCCTCCGAAGATTGTTGTGAACACGCAGCATGTCATCCTTCCACGATTGTGATGGTTTTTTGGGGTATTCGTCCACTGAAGTGACTCTCATGAACATCGCGAAAAACACAACCGCCTCAATTATCGCTTGACGGTAAAACGGCATTTTTTCTGTTGAATTAAATTAATTTAACCGCCTGTTATTATGATTTTATTATGATGGGAGGTATTATGGTCTTATTATGATGAAACTAGAATCAGATTATTTCAATAGGAAAAATTATTAAAAGTATTCTAAAATCCCATTTTTTACGTTTTTGAATTTTTTTATTTATTGTTTTACATTCTTGTTTTCACATCATTAATTAGCATCTCGTAAACTATTTTTTTATTTAACAAATTTTGATCAATTATTGTCAAAAACTTTATTAAAAGTAATAGAGTCAATATTTGGAATAAATACATTAATTTAACTTGGTTTGTAGGTACAAACCGCCAATTATAATAATTACAGTTTTTTAGTAGTTTTTATTACCGGTTCAATTTATCACAGAGAGTGTTTAATTTTACTTAATTTTTATTTGTGTAATTTTATTCAACATTTAGTTTAAATAATGTTTTACAAATTTGGTTAAAAGTATATATTTAACCATTTACAAAATTCGAATTTAATGAAATTATTGATATGTCGTAAATTTTATAATATATTTACATATATTTATATATTCTGTTCCTTGCAAAACCTTAATATTTTTGTAATGATTTTCTATAGCTTTTTGGAAATTAAATAGTTTATTTTTAATTAATTTTAGGAAGGAACAACGTTCACCCAAAAAGTATTATTTATGTTTTTAATTATAAGACCTTCAAGGTATGCTGTTTAATTTGTTTTATTATCAGTAAACATTTATAAATAATATTTGGTCATAAATATTAAAAATATATTACTTAATAATAATTTACTTCATAACACGAACAATTTAGAAATAATAATACATACCTCTAATGGGTCTTTTGGAATATTAGAAAAATAATGCCGCTCAATTTAAATAATGTTCTTGGTTAAAAAGAAGGTTGTAACTTCTAACATATCTAAATAATTGTTCAAAACTTTCGAAACTCCAGTCTGAATGATGCAAAAATGTAAGAGAAAAAAATATATACAAATTTACGGCATTATGAATACTGAGGGAATGTGTGCATTGTTGGTGGGTTTGTTTTTAAGACAAACACAGTTGCTGAGCAACTGCCACCTCTGGGCAGTAAATGGTAGAAGATATATTGTCATTGTAAACCAGAGTTTGATTTAGAATGTCTGCAGCCTTTTGTCTCCATATTATTGTAGATGTTTGTATATCCCAGAATCCCAAAATGAAAATGGAAGTAAATATTGGAATGGATAGTTTAGAAATCTGAGATTTTATCTCATTGTAGTTGAAATATTTTAGTTAGCAAAATTATTAATTTCTCAAGTTGATATTGTTGGAAATTGGAAATTTTTAATTGTGTAATGATACAGATAGTATACAGATTTGGAATAATAAATTTGGCATAATAATTGTGTTATCATTTGCATCTTATTAATATCAACGGTATTATTATTTTTTTAATTTGTTGAATAAATTGTCAATTGGGACAGAATTTTAGTATTCTGTAAATTTTAATTATGCTAAAAATTATTTTACTAAAATATACATACATAAAAATATTTATTAAAATAAAATTTAATTTAATTTAATTTAATTATTACGATATATTTTTTAATATTTATAAATGTAGAAAATGTCAAATTAATGACTGTCTCACATCAAGGTGTCTGTGATTAGTCTTATGGAAACATTTCAATCCTTAAGATGCACTTAAAAGGTTAACGTTTTATAAGTTTTGACATTTTAAGTCAGATAGAATTTGTGAAGAGAAAAAAAATCTGCAATATTGTATTGACTTATTCATAACTTTTGAGAGCAATTCGTTTTCACACATAATTTTAAAAGAATATATTTTTTTTAAATAATAATATATTAGCAATTAACAATTTATAATTAAAGATATAATGAAATCCAAACATTATATGCAGCTACCATAAGCAGTCAGTAGTATTTTTTAAAATAGGTTTAACTATTTCTTTAAAAAAGAAGTTACCTAACATATGAGGCGAGTATTTCTAAGTATTCTAATTGTAAACAAATTAAAAAAACTAAAAAAAAATATTATTAATTTCTAAAATAAATATTTGCATTACACATTTCACGCATATTATTTACATACTCAGTCATTAAATTTATCATTAAAAAGGATTTATACTACATATTAATATTAATTTATTTATGTATAAGCTGTCAGTATATAAAAAATATATTCCTTTACTATAGTAAAACGTCATTAAATACAATGGAAACAGTGTGCCGGAAGATATTGGAAAGTGTGTTAGGTGCAAAACAAATGATGCCTTAGATTCTAAATTGTCCAAAATTGGATAATTTCCTAATATTGATGCGACTTAATCACTACACTTTAGCAGGGTCCCCGCCCTACAGAAGGATTAGGATTCCATGCTTATTCCACACATCAATCTCCTGGGTGCTTAAGCGAAGTGGTCAGATGAGCCTATAATAAATGTTGTGTTTTATATCTAAGTAGGTAGCTAAAGACATATGAAATCATCATCTCTTTATTTTTTCGTCTACTAAATCGTGAGTATTTACCTCCCAATAGTACTGCAGTTTCATTATTTTGGAAATCAGAACATTTATACAGTTTATTATAGCTAAAATATTTGTTTCTGTTTTATAGCTAATAATTCAGCGAAAGACAACTTTATATATATAGACGTTTTAAAAAGGTCAAAAAGTCATAGTATTAAAATTTAAAAGATTAAATTAATCGCCACTGAGTAGGCCTTTAATTCACGTTTTCTTTAAAACATCAACAACATTAATACCAACCTAAAACAAAAAAAATGATATGGCGCTTATGTTTTCCATGATCGTAAATATTAAATATAGAAAGGTGCTAACTATCGCAGGAATAATTCAAATTAACTCAGAAATGTGCGCATTCTTCTCAATAATTTACATACTGTCACACTTTTGGTTCCATTTCCTGCTTTGAAGAACATATCTCCTCTATATGGGGTTAAACATGTGCCTATATGATTACATATACCGTAAAATAATAAATTCTTCTCTAAATTAGAATTTTGTTTATAGAGTACAGTTCTTACTGTTCTGAATTTAATGTATGTAAAAATACTTCATTGTTTTCAATAATATATATACTGGCACATTTCTGATTCCCTTTCATACTTTGAAGCAAGCAAATGTTTTTTATTATGGCAGCTACTAAGTATACTAAATATCTTAAATATGATGGAGAATGAATAATACATATATATATAGTGTATTATAGATTTTAGTATATAATTAATTTAAACTCATATAGCATTCATTAATGTAATCAAAAGGTTTAAAAGGTTTAAAAGTATAAGTCGACATCTGCAGTCAGAAAACGTGTGACTACCATGTTTTACCGGCCATGTTGCCTCGAGACAGATATTGGACACCCCTGAATTCTAAGGCAAATTTTCCGACAATAAATACACACTTTTAGACTCAGGTAGTGCAATTTTGCGACTGGTACTCTATTTTATAATCAGTTAGTGCATTTTTCCGAATAGGATATTAAACAAGATTTTCCGAATGGCGCAATTTTTTTTGACTGGATCACTCCTTTATACTCAGTGTAATATTCCGAATATGATTACAGGACTTTCCGATGCTGCCCATTTTCGACTGAGACTCTCTTTTGGTAAACTCTATTAGGAAATCTTTTAGGGACTCTATTAGTAAAATTTTCCCAACAAGAGATATCATAATTTTCCGAATCAAGCTAATTTTCCGAATAAATCTATATATATTAACAAATATAACAAATTGATTTACTTCTTTAACAATTGTTCGAGCTATAATTCATTACTAATTAGAAACAACTTTTGTGCATCATTGTGTTGTTCATTGTGCTATTCAAAAATTTTAACAGTATGACTATTAAACTGAATATTATTAATATATAAATTGAATCAATAATTCTAAATGTGGATAGGAAAAGGATGAATAAAGGATCCAAAATCTTCCAAACAATCTTCTGTTGCTTATCGACTATAGATTAATCCGCAAAACGATACAAGACCGCTCAAAATATAGATTCCAATGTTTAGCATGCAAAATATCTGAAAATAAAAGAATAGAATAGACATCAGGACTTTGGCGTTCTTTATCACTCCCTGTGTCTTGAATGTATTTTAAATGTATTAATTTTTAAATATAGTTGGATTTCGCAAATACAAATTAAAGACATCTTACCGAAGCAGCAGCAAAGCGTCCATTATACCCATAGACAATGAAGTCTTTATATCCTTTACTTACTACAGCAGCTATTACAATGCTGAAAAATAAGCAAATGCTGTTTATAATCATCTCCTGAATATTCACAAATGTAAGTACTATGTGGAAACAATTTAAAGCAAGAGTATAAATCATGATATGATTATTATTAAGTTAATTTTCATAATGTAATAATAGATATTTATATAGTAAAATATTTATTAAAACATTATACATTTATTAAATATAATTTTTAGAGACTCAATAAATATTTCGTTAAAACATATAAAATTGTCGTTTTATGCAACATTGATTACATAATAGGAATTCATTACTGAATCAATAGAAAAAAATGTGTATGTTGGTATCTGGCAATTTTATGTATTATAAATATTTTATAAACTAATCAACTTAAAAATATTTTTTTATAAAAAAAAGTAAATAATATTGATTGCATACGGGAAAAGGTGACTCACAACAAAGCACCAAGACCAGATGGTCATCCTGTTAGGGACTCCTTCTGAATACAGCATAAGGAGAATTATTGTTACAAAAAGGAAAATAATTGAGAATAACTGGCAAAAAATGAGGTCTTTGTCGTTCCGATGATCCCCAAGAAGTCCCGCAGAGATCGAACCGATGATCTAGAAGTTATCATAATTATTAAAAATTATTTAAATATTTAATCTTAAATTATTGATCATTTCATTACGCAAAAATTTATTGAAAACCTTTGTATATAATCACAAACTGATGATAAATGTTAAGTTTAGGAGGTTAGTTAACAAATAAATTGATTATAAAACTTTATGTCTCTTTGAGAGACCAAACATCATTATATTAAAACCACAATTTTGAATATAATTAGTTTACCAAAGCAAAACCTGGTTTATTTTCAAGAGGCGACCTGAATTATACAATATATATGAAAACCACATCAAACAGAAATCTCATTTTAAGGGGTTATGAAAAGTTACGCACAAGCGAATTACGCACAAGTAAAATGTCTATTTATATATAAATGTGAGTTTACCCCCTCATTAAATGACATATAAAAACAATTACTAAATTAATGTTTCACTATTCCAACCGTTTATAATTAGAAGAAAAGCCTTTCCCGATTTAATTCAATAAACATTTGCTAGTCATACGTTACGCACAAGTTAAAACTAAAGTTACACAACGACTTACCGGGAATTTGTCATGTATTTTTTAAGTTACGAATTGACCAAAATTAATCTAGCAATAGCTAATTATCGTGTAATTATATTAAGCTATCATTTAAAAATAACTTAGTAGCATTCAGTGATGCCGAATTTTTATTGTTTTTTTGGAAATATTGACATCGAATTTGAAAATCAAAATTATCGTACGATGCAACGATTTGAATATACCTCACCTACTTTTTCTAATACACCCTTGTTTCGGGTATATTTCGATATCTATTAAAATCCATTCAATACATAATTCACAGAAAGTTATAATCTCAAAAGATATGTATAATTTATAGTTCACTAAGAAACATCTAAATGTGCCTATTCCATTCATACTTAAGTGGCCCTAAAACTTTTAATTTCTATCTAAATGAACTGAAATTTAAAACATGGTTTCGTTAAATAAATTCACATTTTAAATTGAATAAATCTTTTTAATTTTATTCTTAATACTAAATAACTGTATTGGAAACGGAAAATATCCAAAATCCCTACATAGACTTACCCTATATACCTTTAGCTATACATATACCTAATATATATTGTAAATGTATGAATTCCTCAGGATCAGCATAGTAATGTAGCTTTCAGCAGATACCGTGCCGTTGAAGTAAAACGGACCAATGAGATTCTTATCGGACATTGCTCACCACACCATATCTTTTTGTTGGTACTGTTTCACTTGTTCCCAGAAATGATTATTTAGTTTGGACCAAAACGAAAGCCTTATATTACAATTAAAAGCCTGAACAATTAAAAATTTGTTTTATATAAAATTTTATAACACCTATACCGATCATGAGATAAAATTTCGAAGAATTTATTATTTATTTACTATTTCTGTATGAAATATATCTGCAAATACTGTTTATAGCAACCTATTTTCGCATGCATTCAGGATGACATTAAAGCACACAACACAAAAACGACAACTGAAATTTAAGACGAATAACTTCAAGGGGTAGTTTTAAGTTACCGAATCTCAGACTGCATTTAGAAGTTTGGTGTTTACAATGAACGCCGGGTGTAAATCTCAATGTTTTCTTGTCCCGTTTTGTCTCACAAAAGTTATTTTTTAAGAGGGCTACCCGATTAAGATTTATTTTAGGAATGTTTGTATCTCAGTTTAGACAAAGACAAAGAAAATGTTAAATTTTTATTCTTTGACACAGCAGTTAAAACATTTTTATATTTTAAGGTGGGATAATTGTAATTATGTATTTCCAAACATTGCAAAAACGAATTTTGTCGATAACTTTAAATCTTCATAATAATCTTTAAGAATTAAAACACAACAATGACATCAGTTTAGTGGCGAGCAATATTATTACTATAAAACACATTTATGTCATGGATATATTTTTAAGTATATTAGGTAATTATTCAACTGACTCATCAATCTAATGAAATATATTAGAAGTAGTCCCTCCAATTTATATGGAAGTTCAATAACGGTGATCTCTTGTTTCGTTGGCTTAGGATAACGTCTGTCCATTCTCGTGCGTGAATTTCCTCTTAGACTTTTCCCCTGATAGAAAATGCACGGAGGTCACTTCACATAGAATATAGTACACTAAATAGTTTGGCTAGAGAATTCTGTACTGTTTATTTAGTATATGTACAATTGATTCACAAATACAGCGCTGATTTAATGTAGAATAATTCAATATAACGTTATATAAGTTTGATATTTTAGAAGAGCGACAACCGTAATATTAGATGATATAGTTGATCTTCACTAGTTCAGGTGTACTCATAACTCAATTCAACAGTAATGAGATACGAAAAGGTCCGTATTAAGGGATTCATTACCTTTTAAGGTCTTTAAACTTTCTAAAAACTTTTTATGAAACCATTTCCCTAAATAGAGGGAAATATTGCAGAAGAATACCATAGTAAAGGACCTTTTTAATTATAAGGAATTCAAGGTTCGCTATAAGAAAGCCTCTGATGAGTTGAAAAGGATAGCGTGCACACCCTCAAACAACAGTTGGTCATATATTAAATGTTTTTGTGAATCTGTCCCCCTCCCCCAAACCCTACTTGCAATTGAAAAAGTTTACGTCGGCATGAATGACGTTCATGTTTGAATAGCAAAACAATAGTTTCGCTTGATATTAATTTATTGTCCATTTATAAAAGTCAACATATTTATATTTGTAACGTATAGCTCAATTCCTCAGTATAAATGTGCAGATAGGACGACGATTTATTACACTCAATGGTCTTAAAAATACAGGTTGATTTAAAGTCATTATATATATTTTCAGGAAATATTTTTAATATAATTTCATTTTTTTAAACTTTTTATCCTTCATGATAATGTATTTTTGTACCCATGCGATGTTTATCCCATTCATTTGGAGATATCTTAAATTTTATGTAAGGAACACTAATAATTAATTGATATAATTCAGTTGAAAAATAGATATATGTTATTCTTATGTTAAATATTTTAAAAACATATTCTTATATTAATAATATTTATTTACCATACACAAACACCTTATAATATTAAATTATTTGGTAAATCGGTAAAATAAATGGCATACCTATATTGAAACTTGCGTTGATTTTATTGCAATTTTATTGCCACGAAACTTGTTACAATTTTACAATATTGCTTAGAAATATCCATACATTAGTCAAGTGTTTCAATTAAAACACCCATATATTAAGATTAAATATTATCGCTGTTTCCAGAGCTAGGTTGGCCGAGTGGTTAAGGCGGTGGACTTAAGATCCACTGGATATGTATCCGCGTGGGTTCGAACCCCACACCTAGCATATCGATCTTTTTATTCCCTTTTTGCCCAGTACATTACTTAATCATCTTCATATAAAAAGTCGTCCTCATTCTTTAAGGAAAATGTGTAAAACTGTGAAGACTTTATAGGTATTTATCTAAATATCTAGCAAATGAAACAAATATTTATTTATTTGTAAGTTTACTTTTGAAGTAGTAATGGGGGGTTATAGTTTATATATAGTAGAAATATAAATTAAGATCTATTCATTTTTTAATTTGGTACGGTTGGAAAGTTTTTTATTGTGATTAACATATGCAAATCCTCTCTTCATATAGCTTTTGGGGAAAAAACTTATATTTTCTTAAAGTTATTCCGTTTTATGGAATTTCCTGTCTTTTTCTAAATTTATTTAAATGTGAGGCAAAAGCACAGACTTCTTGAAGTCTGTGTGCAAATGTCATTGCAACAAAATTAACAACTTTTCATTACTTGTTCTTGAATATATAATACATGGGAATAATGTATATATTATATATATTGGGGAATTTTAAGTATTGTAACTCTAAATATAACGATAAGATATCATAAATGATTCAAGTTTTATTGCGATTGTTGCATTTTTATTCTTGACAACATATTGTTTGTTTAAGATAACATTCAAATTATTTAAACATTTATTTACAATCATAGATATTCATAGAATATGAAAACAC
>JAUZNC010058644.1:0-11069 GCA_034780395.1 Vannuccia rotundouncinata
TCAAAATGCGCTGTACAGAAGACTCGTGGATATCAGTTATTTCTGAAATTGATGCCAGTGATATATGTGGATCTCCTTCAATAAGATCGCTGGACGACCTGAGCCCTCTTTCCTCTTACATTTGGTCCTGTCTTTCTCTTTAAATTCCGCCACTAATTGTCGAATCCGCCATTCATGTATCACATTCTCTTCACCCCAAACATTGGATAGCAATTCGTGTATTTCGCTAGCTTTTTTACCATTACGCACCATAGTTCAAACAAAAAAATTAACACGATCAGGATTTACGTCTTCCATTATGAACAAATAATGAAAATAGCTAATAGTGTTTTAAATTTAAATTTTAAATATATTAGCAGATAAATCGAAATAGTTACTCATAAAAATAGTAATCCATAGAAGTTTTCAAATGCAATTTGAAAACGGCTATTTTTTCTGAAACCACCTATACATGAATTGATTTTAAAGTATTAGAAATTTGTTGTACACTTCAAAAATTTAAATTATCCGCGAAAAATTCTTAATTCCTAGCAAAATTCATACGATTTAAATTTTTTTTTACAAAGTAACAAAATAACGCATATTAAGCTACACAAATTTAAATTATCTGCTAAAAATAAATAATTTTCTAAAAATTCACGTGTTATTTTTTGTAAAATACTAATATAAACGTTGCCTAAAAATAACGCGCATTAAACTACACAAATTTGAATTTCCCGCAAAAATGAAGAATTTCCTTAATAAAGTCCGTAAAATTATTGAAATCCGTTACTGTATTGATAAAAATCAAATGTATTGGTAAAAATCAATTAGTGTACCTCAGGTATCGATGACAATATTTAAGGTATTGATGATGATATTTAATCATGTTTTTAATAGCATAATTGAATTATTAAAATGCGATATAGTACTATTAGTCATTAAAATTAACGAAATCCGTTACTGTATTGATAAAAATCAAATGTATTGGTAAAAATCAATAAGTATACGTCATGTATTGATGACAATATTTAAGGTATTTAATGATGATATTTAATCATGTAAGCATATAATCATGTAATCATTTAAGCATAATCGAATTCTCCATACACAATATAGTACTAGTAGCCATTAAAATTAATGAAATCGGTTACTTACGGTCTTGAAGAAAATCCAAGTATTAGTAAAAATCAATAAGTACCAATCAGGTATCGATAACAATAATTTATCAAGTTTTTAATTGTAAAATCGAATTCTCCATATGTAATATAGTAACAATCGTCATTAAAATTATTGAAATGTGTTACTCTCTTGCTAAAAATCAAAGTATTGGTAAAAATCAATAAGTGCTAATCAGGTATTGATGACTATATTTAATCAATTTTTAAATAGTATAATGGAATTCTCCATACATAATATCATAATATATACTATTAGCCATTAAAATTATTGAAATCGGTTACTGTCTTGGTAAAAATCAATGAATTGTTAATAATTAAGGCAAATTATTTGAAACAGTGATTAAGCTGTCTTCCCGATTAAAATTTTTAAAAAATCTCAAAAAAAATTTTTTTAATAATTAAATCGCCAATTTTAATGACTAATAATATATTTTTTTAAATTTTTAAATTTTTCAAATTTTTTCAAAAAGTCACGTAATCCCAAAAAATTTAACTCTGAATTAACTGGACTCCTATTGGATAAAAATTTTAACTAGTAAGTGTGCGCAGAAATTTAACTATCAAAGGTGCGCGGGAAAAGTGCGTGGGAAAAAATACTTACGAGTACCACCCCCTCTAACCCCCCCCCCCCTCCTCTCGACCAATCAGAAGCCAGGAAAAGTGCCACAGACCTCGTCTTCACCATACTACTTAATTTATTAAGATTACATAGCAATTTACTATATGATCTATATTATGTATACCTAATCATCAAATATGCAAAGCCCTTATATGGTCATATTGACAGCTCATAATTATGCTTAACATTGATAATCATTTTTTAATTCTCGGAAACACCACTGATTAGTATATAAGGTATTTCTAATCATGTAACAAATTTAAGAAATATTTTCATTATTTAAGCACAATATTTTCTAATTGACATTTTAAGAACCTTATGTTCACAAAAATTTTAATTTTACATTTTATAAGTTATTTTTCACAGTATATATGGTATTATGTTAACATTTAGCATATTATATATCAATACTGATTTATATAACTATTTTTACAGACCTGATTAGTAGGTAATGATTTTTTCAAATTTTGTAAGAGGGGCTAGATTTTACCGTATCAGAATATTAATTAACTCGACAGTAAGATTTAATGTGTTGATAATTTCAAAATATCTTATTCAGTAATTCCACATTCTTCTATAAGATTACATTCGTTGTGATCTTCTTATTAATTCAACTGACAGTTTGTGCGTATTATTTCTATATTGTAAACGCATTATTTGATTAATTGTGTATAATTTTTAAAAATGTAGTATAGTTAAAATGATAATAAGTTTTGATTCTTAAAAAAATAATTCAAAGGTCATCTAATTATTATATCTGACTTCATCGAGTTTCACTGATTATATTCTACTTGTATTAAAAAATAGATTTTTCTCGAATTCACAAATATCCACTATAGCTACCCCAGTAGCTCTCTGTATAATATTATATCTATGGTATATGCACATATTAATTAAGATACGTTGGCATAATTTATATTTTGCACTCGACTAGCTAAGAGATAGTTCAAAATAGTAAGATGCATGGGTGTGTGTGAACAATTGAGATACTATTGGTACACTTTATGCAATGCAGGATTAAGTGAATAATTGGTGCGTATGTATTATTAACTTGGTAGGCCTATATATATTTATGTATTGGAATTGGGTTGAAAATATATGCTCTTGAGACTGACGTAGCTGGTATCAAAAAATAACGTAAGTAACAATATTATATATTTTAATACTTCATGGTTTAACCCTTTAAATATTAATTTTTCTTTAATCATGTTAAAATTTTCAATTATTAAATTTAACCTATATAATACAAAAGATTAGTCTATCACCAAAACTATAAATGGTCACTATATTTTCCATAATGTTCTTATGATTCGTTTTTATTCAGTTTAATTAATTAATGAAGTTTTATATTTGTATATATACATTTAAACCATTCAAAATGTTTTAAATGGTTTGCAAATGTAATTCTCTTAAATTCCAACCGTTACAAATTAGTCCATTATTACCCAAGTTAAATAAAATAGAAAAAGTAAAAAATGTTCATTCCAAACTTAACGTAAATGATTATTACAAAATGTGTGTATCATAAAAATCATCAATTAGAAAAACATTATTTGTCTCGATATAACATAATAACATATGAGTTTATATAGAGTGCTGAAACAATCATAGAAATTTATCAATAAATAATGAATATTGACAAAATATCATTTTCCATCTTGGATTAAAAACTCATTTTATTATGAGAGAGCCTATAGTATGTATAATGTTATTCTAATTGATAATTTGTATAATACACTTCTTCTTTTATATTAATTATTTGGAATGACAATTTTTTAAACATTTTATATTTGATTAAAATTGAGTAATAAGGGAGTAATTTTTAACGGTTGGAATGAGAATTACGTTTGCTCCTGCCTGAATACAAACCATTATTAGAATCTGTGTCATCGAATATCAAACATTCTTTAATTTTGATATATAAGAAACATTATTTCACTATAAAACTAATAAATCTTAAATATACACACATCAATAAAAATATGAAGTCAGTTAAAGTCTGAAGGAATAAGTATTGTCAGGTAACTGTCGCTTAAGTTGAAGTAGATAACTGTATTAATAATAATAATATTCTAAATATAAACAGTTTTCAATAAATGATTTACGATTAGGCAATTCATTATTCAACAATACAATTTCCAATCAGACTGTATTCAATATAACAAAAAATGTATTTTAATAAATTGAAATATCTGACCTTATCAATTAGATGAGTCGTGCTGGATGTGGACTTCAAGCTTCCGTTTCATGGATTCCCGCAAGAAATGGGGATATTCCCGGCAATGCGGTCGTCGCAGCTGATAATATCTACATATGCAGAACTTCTTATGACTGCGATGTTGTACCAGGAAAGATTGACAGACGTCATTCCTGTGCTTATATATCTTATGATGGTAAAGAACAAACGATTTCTAATTACGAGGTTCTTTGTACAACTGGTTTGCAATGTTTTGGTCAGGAGTAAGTCGATAACTTACTAGTGCGTAGTTTAGTAAATTTTTAATATCATAAAAGTAGTATTAAAGGATAGCATCTAACTCAATAGTCTTCTATTCACCTCCTCCCCCAACGCATAATAATTTATAAGTGTAACTCATTGGCTTCACCAACTGACTTGAGTCTGATCAGTTGGCGACATTTTCGTTTACATTTAACATGCATGTCTGAGTTAGCATGCCACTTTGTCTTCCTGTAATAATCGAAATAAACATTGACATGATAGAGATTCTGTAAGGCGTGAGCTAATTAAAAATTCTTGAAGCTGATACGACAAGGAGAGAGTTAAATGCCATCCTTTCCTACTACTAAAATATCAAAATATATTTTAATATAGTTAATTTTAACATAACATCTTAATTAGAACATCCATATTTTTACAGGATGAGTTGGAAACACGGCAGTAATGGACATGTTCCGCCTGGAGCCCTTGTGGGTGGTAAAACTGGATGCAGCGAACCTCTTTATGTCGCACGAGGCCGAGTTAATGGTGAATGGTGCGCCGGGAAAGTTCATGGATCTCACGGCTGTGCATACTTTCCCTGGGGTGGAGAAGAACACAAGTCAACCCACTATGAGGTGTTATGTTTCTGTTAATGCTTCTGTTACTGATTTATTCGTCTGAATGACAACAATTACTTTTCAGTTTGGAAGTTATATTCGGTTTTACAAAAAAATTCTTATTTATTTGATATGTTATTCTTGGAATTATTTTTTAGTGAAATAAAAGTTTTTATAGTTTATATTTATTAAATCTTTATCCACATTTCCTATCTTCGAATATAAATATAATTCAATTTATTTTAAAGAAAATATTATGATGAAATCAATCAAGCTGAAAACCTCGTTCACACGGAAAATATTTAGCAATGTTGCAAACAATAATTTCCTTTTATGTTTCTCAAAAAACTTGGCACACCCAAACAAAGATATGGATGACTTCCTTCTTGCCAGTGTTTCCTAAATTACGTAAGACGAAAATATGTGATTCACTTAATAAATTTACACATAAAAAAATAAATAATAAAATGTGTGATTTTGAAAAGTCTTTGAAGAAAGATTCTGTTGTTAGATTTTATTGCAATGCCTTAATCTTTACACGGTTATTAAAACTAGGTTTTAAGGTTTTAAATATTAGCAGATATAGGTGATGATATAGGGTATACAAAGAATACTTATGCACGTAAAAAACTTTTATACTCAAAGAAAATTTAAAGGAAGTAATTTTTTTAATCGTAAAATTGTTGTCATAATTATTCCTACTCAATCAAATATGCAATAAAATGTTCAGTAGTTTAAAAGTGGAAAGTTGGTAGTGAAATATTACGTTTATAATATATTTAAAAACTTTTTGATTATATGTGTTATACACATACAAAAATTATAAATATAAACATAGATATCATTCCGAAAACTTGTGCAGGATTCCTTTACTCCATTTACTAACTTTAATTCATTTGGCCTTTGTATCCAAATGAATTTACTCGGAACTCAATTTTTTCAACATAATCTAATTCAGAGAATTTATCAAAAGATTTATTGAATATTAACTTTCTCTTATTTCAGTCTGTTTAAACTTCTGAATGTGTCCTTTGAATTTCTCTAATTAAAGCTAATCAAATATAATTATGATTCCTAACAAATGTGTCTGTTTCGTGATAAAAAAAATATTAAAGAAAAATTCGACATCATACTGGATTGGCAACATTTCTTTTACATCTTGTAAGTTTATAACATCAATCGAGTAAAGTTCAGTGTTATATTAATTTATTTAAAAATTTGAACAAATTAAAAAACGGTAAATGGAGGTTATCGTAAAACGAATCGATCCAGTGAAGTGAAAGATTAATTATTTAATGTGGCATGTTTGGTGTTTTAAAAGAGAATTAAAAGTTAAAACATAGGCAAAAGTTAATAATTTGGAGAAATCTGAGTTAATACAGTATAATTCAATAACTAGTAAAAGTGACGTCCTCTGCTTCCTTTATTAAATTGAAAAAGATAAATTGATACTATTTGTTTGACTTTAAGTTTTAAACATTTTTATTTAACAATACAAAGTTAATTAATTATTTTCAAAAATAAACTGACATTTTATTATATTTAAAATTAATTATTACAAGCTTTTAGAATTAAATTATTTCAATTACATATAACATTAAAGTAAAGGGCGATACCATTTTAATGTGAATGCTACAAATCGTATGGTATTTCAATATATTTTGTTAAAAAATATTTTTTTTACAAATTAATGAAGAATATGTGTTTAATATATTAATGATTGCGCTATTTACACGATCAGTTTTTATACATTTTAAGAATTGCAAATCAAACTTCGAAAATATATATTATCCTAATATCGAATTTGAACTAACAAAAATATTATGAAAAAGCAATATTATTATTATTATTAGTACTATAAAATTAACAGCTTTGAGAATATTTTTCGTTTTTCCGATATTTAATTTGGTATTTAGTCATAAAAAATAAATTTCAATATATGTACATTTCTTACTCATCATGTGAATTATAATAATTCTTTTACTTTCAACCTAAAATTGCATAAAATACAGCAAACCTTTTTTTAATTATCCACATGAAATAATTCAGTAATTTAAGATTTTTACGAAATTATTCCATCTACCAACTATTTGTAACAACATTTAAAATTATAATATTATTCGTTAATTGTTTTACATTGTAACGTAAATTAATTGGTTCTAATTTGGTCAGAGATTTTTAAATGTCATCATAAATCTTATAGTTATAATATATCATTTGCAATTGTTTTAATTTCCGAAATGTAAGAATTAAAAAAGTTCAAAATTTCAGTTTTAAAATGTATTACTTAGTAGATTAAAATTATATTCAGCTGAATCATTTAATTTATTCTGATAAATAATTTTATTTGCTTTAAATTAGATAAATTAAATTCACACTTGGTATAAATTTCAAAAGAAATAATTAACTACAAAACAAGACAAGATTTATTTACCTAACAAGTTTTTGAAAATCTGAAATTTAACATACCGTCGGTAAAAGGTTAATACCTATTTGCATATATTAATATTTATGTAGGTTGTGGATTAATATAAACACATGATGCTAAATAGATCGGCTAGGACAGCTCGTCATGCCAAGCCGAGCTATTTTACATCGACATTAACAAAACATAAAACATCGACTTCAAGCAATAAAAGGGAAGTTTTGAAATGTTTAAGAATTACTGTTTCATAAGTTTTAAACCATTTCATTCCTAAATTATAATATTTATATATTCTCACACTTGAAAGATATAATTAACAAAACTTATGCATAAAAAATAATTATAAAGTATAATATAAGACAAGACCTGTATCATTTCCCGACTTATACATTGTACACAATTCGGTCATGACTTCAGACTTCAGACTTCAGACTTCAGACTACAGACTTCAGTCATGAATGGCACCGACATAGGAAGTCTAAAAATAATAAATGCGTATATTTTGAGACACCCTGTAAAATAATAATTTCAGATATTTGAAAGTTACCAAGTTTTATTAATATCTCACAATTTAAGAAATTATAATTTCCCTTTGAATTCATAAGAAACATCATAAATTTAAATTTGTAATTAAAAAATTTAAATGTACCTATTTATATAGGCAATACCGGTGAATTTGAACACCTCTAAAAATATTGTTATTGAGTTATAAATCTTTGATCTACAAAAATATCTATGGATAGAGCATCTACACGATAGCAACAAGGCAATCAGGGTTTACTGCACTTATTATAAAAAGAACTTAGTTACAATAGATGAAAATATGTTTTACATTGTCAAAACATGAAGCCTCGAAATTCAACTGGCTGTTGGATGAGTGCAGTCGCTACTCGAGTGGATTACTTCGAATCCAGAGAAGACATTGAACTGTTGTTGACTGAGGAACTTGACTGCATATAGTCTAGTATTAACTTTCAACTTCTGATATGTATAAATATTTTTTGTAATCAATATACCTAATATTGTATAGTAAAATCTTGTATGTGCAGGCGGTCAAATTCACCGGTATGGCCTGTAGTCTATTACACAACATTGTTATAGTTTTATAATGACTTATAAAGAGATATCGATCAAAAACCCTTGAAAATTATTCCGAATTATTCGTTAAAATCAACTTGATAATATCAAATTTTGTTTATTTATAATGTACAGGATTTAATTACAGTGTATGCTACGAGACTACGCGTTCTTTTTTAAACTAATTAACATGCGTTCATTCTTTCAATAAATTTTCTTTTTAAAGTGGATGAATATAGGATGAAATATAATCGGTAATAAAAAAATCCTTGCATATTAAGTTAAACAAAGGTATCCTACACAAAACAAATGTTCCAGTAGACATATAATCGATGAATATATATTGTTCCTTTACAACTACAAATAAATAAATTAGTATGCTTTAGTTTTTCAGTTCTGTTGTTTTTCTTTGTTCTACAGTTTTGAATAAAACACACAAAAATGATTGATACGTTTCTCTATCTCTTTATGTAATGGATAAGTTTGATATGAATTAATGAGTCGTTCAATTGCTCCCAAATCATTACATATATTTTGTTATAATCTCAATGATATTTTTTTGAGAAAATAATTGGAAAGTAGAAATGAGTAAACAATTTCTAAAAAAATAGATACATCATTTTAGAAAAACTATTTTGGAAGAGCGTATTCCTAAATTAATGAATTATTTGAATTTATTATTTTATTTTTAAGAAATTATTTTTTTTGGTTTAGTTGTCAAATTATAAGCAAATTTTGAATAGAGTTTTAAATATTTTTAAACTTAGACAAGAAATAAATGAAATCATAATTTTAAATTCCTGAAAAGTTATATCCGAGTTATATCTTTCTTAAAGTTATATAGCTTGACATATCTCGGTTGCAAATATAACAATTAGACAATAATTACATTTAATTATTAACAATTATAAACAGTTACCATCTATTGAACAATGATATTCTTTATGTTAAAATCATTTCAATGCAAAAAAAAGTATTTGTTACATTTGGTTATTATTTTGTTTTTTTATTGGTGATTTTATAGACTTTGAATTGCATATTCTATTGTAGTCGATCATGGCAAAAAATATGCTTCTCATAAAAGTTCCATTCTGCTAATTTTATTTAAAAAGTCAAAGATATTAATTAATCACTTGTTCAAACACATAATTGGATGTTTCTAGACAAATCACAAAAAGTCACAATATGAAAATAATTAATATTAAAGAAATAATGCATATCTTAATATTCATAAACTATACAAACACAATACCTACAAGTTCAATTTTCAAAATTTAACCAAGATAAAAACTAATATCGCACTTATTTCAATACCAACTTAATTATGGCTGACATACCATTCAAAACAGTTTTAGGTGGTATAAATTTGATTGGATTTTTGGCAAATATGATACTTTTCATAACGCTGCTCAGAAAAAAGGTTGAATCAAAAGTGACGACGCTAATCCTTCGTCAGCAAGCGATGTTAGATGCCTTAGTGTGCATCGTTTCATTGATCCTTATGATAGAAAAATCAATGTGGTCCGTTCAAAACATCGTGTTTGATTTTCTTGTGTGTTTCATTTGGCACAGCCAGTTCGTTTACTGGTGCTTGGTATTTATGAGTATTCAAAATTTGGTTTTAATGGCAGTTGATCGCTTTTACGCTGTTGTTTTTGCTCCAAAATATCGTTCTATTTGTCACAAATTCCATTTTAGTTGGATGTTAATTGTTTACCTTTATGACACAATATTTACCATTCCGGCGGGCCTTATTGCTCGATTTGTAAACGGTACTTGTCTAAATGGTTTGGACACTTCCAATTCAGTGATTCTCAAAGATTTGGTGTTGTCATATTCCATAGTTTGGTTTTTAACGGCTTATTTATGTCCTTCTATACTTTTTATCGCACTGTATTGGAAAATCGTTCTGGTTTTGCGAACTACCCTTTCTAAGGACCAAGCTGGCCAGAGAAACAAACAAACTCGAATGTTTACTATTAATGCTTTAATAATCACGGTCATATTCATTATAAGTCTGTCGTTCGACAGTTTTTACTATATCCTATCTTCACTTCAATTAACTGATTATTCGGATAATTCTCCGTTCCAAATAATTGGATTGGTCTTGACATCATTGAACAGTGTTGCCAACCCCTTTGTTTATTTCATACTAATGAGGACAATTCGAGAGAAGATCATTGATACCTTTCTCTACCCGATAAGGAAAATTACTGGAAAACAGCTCCGAAAAATACATCCCAAAACTAACGATACATCCACAGCACCGGCGTGAAGACACCCCGAGCCTTGATGTTTATTTTTGGAATCCTCTTGAAACACCTCTTACGTCTTTATTCATCCATACAGAGAAAATTTCTTCAATCAAAAGTTTTTCTATATTTTTGATATTGACAATAATCCATAAATTTTGTCTAGACTGGCGATTCATGTTTACAAAGAAATTCTCATTTTGATGTTTTTTTTAAATGAATAATTTTTATTTCTTTGATGGTAAGTAATTCTATTTAAAAAAAGTTTACTGAATATTACCAATTAGACTTTCTTCAACCATTCATTGAATTTTGTTTTTGAAACTATAACTGTGTTAAATTACTAATTTATTACCAATTACACATTCACACATTCACACATTACCAATCACACATTCCAGAATGCAAATAGTTAATTTTTATTTTGCATTTTCAGAGAAATAACAGTTGCAAAAAGTAAACAAAACAGTTCATATGTA
>JAUZNC010058645.1:0-11067 GCA_034780395.1 Vannuccia rotundouncinata
TGCGGTCCTATATACACACACCGGCGCAAGGCTTAGTTAGCATACAGAGCTAACAGCCAACTGCCGTTGGCTTAGATAGTAATATCGTATTGAGCAATATTGAGAAAAAAAATGTTTTTAATATTAAAATAACAAATATCAATATCTGAGTATGTGGTATATACCAGCAATGTTGGAAAGACTTCCCTTTGTATATATTATACAAAATATTTATGCAATTTTGAGAAAATACACATTTTTATATTTGGCCGAAGTCCCACCTCAAATAGCCTGTAAAATGCTAACGACAAACAGGAATATCGTCCCACATATATTTTAGAGTCCGCAAGATATTTATCTACAAAATAATTGTTTTATTGACGGTTTTCTGATACATTCATCACGGAAACATTTTTGAATATTTATATAGTTATCAAATTGCTAATTTTTATATTGCATTTAAAAATTCCATTAAGATATATATTTATGTATATATTTATAAACATATAAAAATATGTTTATGTAAGTATAAATATATATATATATATATATATTTTTTAAAATTATTTTCATGTAGGGATTTATGATTCGCTCTTCATTTGTGTTACAAAAATTTAATCTATTTAATAATAAATATTGATCAATGTAAGAAGCTATAATATTTATTTTGAAATACTATTTTGAGTATGTAGTATAAAGTATTATAATAATATTGTTTACATTGTTAAATTGCAATTTTAAAAATTTATTTTATTATTTTTAATAATAAATATTGAGCTATTGAACAAGCTATAATATATATTTTAAAATACTACATACCTAAAATAGTATTTTAAAATATTGAAACCTATGGTAGTAGGTTGTTAGCTCAATGTTTATTTAAATAACTATTTATAGAACTTGAGGGCAACCTATGCACTGTAGGTATTATATGATAAGCACAAACTGGCCATTTTTGACATAATTTTTTATGCGTCGCGCCACTCTATCAGTATTTCAAATTTTACAATGATGTCTTTTATAGTTAGAGACTCTCAAAAATCACTATTTTTCGACATTTTGTCTTTTTTTCTTCTTCTTCTCAACTACACCTAAACTTCAACCGATTTTCATAATTATTTTCAGTATGCATTAAAAATGAGCTCAATTTGAATAAAATGAAATAAAAATGTAAATTTATTTTAATTGTTTTTTAAGAGCTAACATAATTATGATATATAATTTTTTTGTGGTATAAGCTAACACACTTTTTGGACATTTTGGCTAATAATAATATATTACATATAGCCTGTTCCATTGATAAATATTTATCATTATCAATAATAAAATAAAAATATTTTGTTATATATAATTAAAATTTAGATATTTGTTTGTACATGATTATATATACAATATATAAATATATACAATTATAATATTTTAAAAGTTTCTTTTGAATCTGTCATCCCAGTAACACAGCCTCCAAGAAGAATTCCTTTTACATTACAGAAGAAAATGTAAAAGAAAATTCAAGAGTTGCTAAATACAGACATAATTGAGGAAGTAAAAGGTCCTACAACATGGGTGAGTCCAGTGGTTGTGGTGAACAAACCTGATAATGATATTCGAATGTGTGTAGACATGAGGGCAGCGAACAAAGCAATACTAAGAGAGACTTTCCAAATACCAACAGTTGATGAAGTGCTGGAAAAGGTGAATGGAAGCAAATGGTTTGGTAAAATTGATCTTAAATGGGGATACCACCAATTGGAATTGGAGGAAAATTCCAGAAATATCACAACTTTTGCTGTTCATTGTGGAACGTATCGCTACACGCGTCTCCTATTTGGAATATCATCAGCAAGAGAAGCAACACCTAAAGCTGTATATCAACAAAAGACATTGAACAAGTTGCTAGCAGAGATCCAGAAATGACATTGCTTAGAGAATGTATCACTGATGAAAAATGGGACGATTGTCCAAAAGCCTATATAAACTGCCGGTATGAGCCTATGGTCAACTTATCCTTCGAGGAACTAGGTTGGTGATACCAAAGGCATTGAGAGAGAAGAATGTGGAGTTAGCTCATGTTGGTCATCAGGGTATTATTAAAACAAAGCAAAATCTTTGGTCCAAAGTTTTGTTGCCAGGGATATACACTGAGGTAGAAAAGCAGTGTAAAGCTTGTAGAGCATGTCAGATTGTCACTACTACACATTATCAAGTTCCAATTCAGTCAACTACACTTCCTGATAAACCATGGAAAGATTTATCAGCAGATCTCATGAGACCACTACCAAATGGAGAATATCTCTTTGTTCTAGTTGATTACTTTAGCAGGTACTTTGAGGTAGTAGTCATGAAAGATATCACATATATACGAATTATAGCTGTTTCGGAAGAAATGTTCGCAAGGTTTGGGTACCCAGAAACATTGATGACTGATAATGGAAGACAGTTCGTGTCAAGAGAATTTGAAGAATATCTTCAGACAAGTGGTATCATTCATAGGCACAACACACCAATGTGGCTAAGGGCCAATGGAGAAGTTGAGCGCCAAAATAAGACTCTATTGAAAGTTCTGCGAATAGCTCAATTAGAAGGCAAAGACCTTGAAAGAGAAATGATTACTTTTATCATGGCTTATAGATCAACTCCGCATACAACAACAGGTGAAACTCCATCTAAATTGCTCCTTGGGTATGATATGAAAACAAATATTCCTCAACTAGAACAGTCATGTGGCGAAAAACACATTGAAATCAAAGATCGAGATGCTGAACAGAAGACAATTCAAGCAGATATCAAAGCAACCAAGTTCCATAAACAACCCAACCTGGATTTTGGAGACAAAGTTTTGCTTCAGCAGAGGGAAATTAATAAGCTTACATCACGATATGCTGATTAAAACTTCATAGTGGTTGATAAAAAATGACCGACAAGTGACTGTGAAATCAAAGCTGACAGGAAAAGTCTACACTCGAAATGCATTACATCTGAAACCAATAAATATTGGTATTGAAAAGGCCACAGAACAAAACAATGAAGAAACTCAAAAGACTGAAGAAAGAATGGAAGAAGAGATCAATAAACAATGTGAAAATCACACTGATGAAGATGTCAATAAAGCTGAAGATGAAGTTAAATACAAATCAAAACTGAATAAAAAGTGTAAAATAATGTGGCAACGTTCTTATGATTATTTTACTGAAACTGGTAAGTGCTGGTATCAAAATAGGCCTATTGGAAAAAACACAATATCTACCTTAATGAAAAAAATTGCCACCTATGCAAAATTCCTAATTATACCAAACACTGCCTTAGAGTATCTGCTATTAATATTTTGAAAAATAAATTTTCAGATTCTTGTATTAATGTCCATTAGCGGTCACAAGTCTATCAGTTCCCTTAAACTCTATGAACGTACGACAGAACAGAAAAAGAAAACATGAGTCACACCTTTTCATCTACCTTTAATTTGGTAACACGTGGTAATTCACCTCCAAATGGAAATAATGACATACCTATGTCTAGAAAATCAATAAATTTAGTCCCACGCGGATTGAATAAACTGGTACCGGGAGTAAAATATTCACGGCTAGGCGAAAATATTTGAAAAATCGATATATTTAGTCCAATGGTCTACTACCACGAAAGGGTAGGTATAACTCCATTATTTCGATTTAGTTTTCATGATAGCATTGGAGAAAATGGCCGGACATATAATAATGTGTTATTAAACGTCTTATATATTAATTTACATTGTACATATATAGAAATTTAAAGCAATTTTTCAGAAACTATTTTAAGTCAAATATTTTTATTTTGCTCTCAAATGAAAAGCGTTCACATTTCATATAGCAGCTATACGTACTTATAAATATAAAATAATTCTACTAAACAGCCCGATTCTATATTGTAGGACAAAACAATAACATCGTTAAATTTGCGGAAATCAAGAACATTGTAATGGAGTTTCTAAATTTTAAACGAATTTTAATTGGTTTATCTATAAATATAACATGGATTTCCCAAAACTTACGCCATGTATTAGTTAGTCTAGTAATAAGCTAATACCGCTTTATGCAACTGAATTTACTCCCTGGTAGTAACTGCTACCGGTAGCAGCTAATACCGCTTTATGCAATCGACTCCTAATGTTTACAATTTTCACAATTGTACCGTTAATTTTACACGTTAATTGTCTACATGTTATACTAGTTCTGGACGGTTTATACTATGCGGTATATACTAAATAATCGATAATTTTGTAGTATTGTGATTGTTATAAACATAGAAATATACTATTATATTTCTATATTATACAGTTATAAATTGGTAGGAAGTTTATACTGGTTTTATTCAATTCCGAAGATAGCAAATCAATGTTGAGCCGCAGGCGATATTGTCAATCGTTATTAATAGTTGCAATGGCAAAAAGGCAGTTTAATCAAGATTTTAATGTTGACAAAATTATTTCCCAAAAATACTGCAAATCGACGACTTATGCTGACAGTGTTAATGAAAGAAGCTTGAGAAAATTTATTGAATCAAATGATATAGGAAAAACATTAGAACAACTCTCGAAAGACGAAATGGAGAACATCCTTTGTAAATATTTTGTCACAGTAAGGAAATCAAACGGCGAGAAGTATCAAAAGCAGTCTTTGGATGGAATTTGTTATTCGATAAATCGAATTATAGCTAAAATCAATGGGGCTGAACAGTTTGATATTATCTGCGACAAAGAATTCTCCAAATCCAGAGGTATTTTTACTTCCTATTGTAAAACGTTAAAAGCTGAAGGTATACATGTTTTAACTCACTACGAAAGCATCCCACCAGACATAATTAACAAGATTATGACTACTCTTCGACAGGACTCGCCGGTCCAATTGCAGCTTGTTTTCTGGATGTTAATCATGCTGTATTTTTGTCATAGAGGGTTTGAAAATCCTCATTTGATGACAAAAAGTACTTTCGCCATACAAACAGAAAATGTGTTTTCCAGATCACTGACGAAGAAACCAAAAACCATAAAGATGACTCAGAAAATTCAATTGAAGGAAGAATGTCCGATAATCCAGGAAGCCCACTGTGTCCGATTAAAATATTTCTTAAATACACCTCTCGGCTTAATTACAACTGTGTCAGACTCTTTCAACAACCAAAAGATGCTTTTGAAGAAAAAGAAACTTGTTGGTATCAAAACAGACCCATAGGAAAATCAAGCCTATCCAAATTTATAAAGACTATTTGCAAATTGTGTAATTTACCGAAACTGTACACTAATCACTGTCTACGTGTTTCTTCCATAAATATGTTTAAAGGCAAATTTTCCGACACAGACATAATGGCAGTTTCAGGCCATAAGTCTGTTGCTTCTTTGAAACTTTATGAGCAGACCAGTGAAGAAGATAAAGAACGCATGAGTGATTTTTTAACTATGTCTTTCGGACTACAGATGTTGGTGAGTCAAGCAATGCGAAAGATATAGTAGTTGCTGAAATAGTACCTTCAGATATTACGAGCGTCATTTTGAATGATACTGAACATGATAACATTGAGACAGATTTTTTATTGTCTCCTGAAATGGACATAATGTTATCCCAAACACTCGAAGATTATGAGAAAAACTGTAAAGACGGATAATCGATTTACATTTACTCCTCCTGTCTTCAACAACTGCGCAAATGTAACCATCAATTTTAAGCAATAAATGTATTACCTTTCTGCGTGCGAAATGTTTGACGATTTTACGAAAATGTCAACTTATTATAGCTGATTTATACTAGTTGGTTTATACTATTTATTGATTTCTTGTTTAAATATCATTAATAAAAGATTTTGAAAAGTTATACTGATTTTTAAAATTTCAACTAAATACTACTGAACGATTGACAATATATAATATTATATTATATTATATTTCTATGTTTATAACAATCACAAAACTACAAAAATATCGATTATTTAGTATATACCGCATAGTATAAATCGTCCAGAACTAGTATAACATGCTAGACAACGTGTAAAATGAACGGTAAATATATTTCTATGGTTATAATTAAATAAAAACGATTGATTTTGAATTTACACTATTTTTATTCAAGTAAAAAAACTACGTCATCAGTTAACGATATATAGTTATAACATGATTAAAATTGAATACTGATTTTTATAATTACAATATTTTTCTGAGATATTGTTAATCGATGCAATAACTATTTATTACAATTAATTCTGTTGACACAGTTAGACATTTTGGCTAAACGATGTTTTGATGAAACAATATGTATTGATGTTTATGTATTAAATAAATATTGTAAAAATACTCAAAATGTCGACTGCGTTAATGAAAAAATTTGCGAAATCATATCAAGTTCAAAGGTAACACTGAAAAATTGGAAGAAATGTCGAAACAAGATCTAAATGAAATTTTTGAAAGTTTATTTTATCAGCTTGAGGAAGCCTAATGGTGACAAATATCAAAAGCAAACGTTAGATTTGATTCGTTACTCCATCAATATAATATTTCCAATAATTGGAAATAATGACATACCTATGTCTACTTCAAGTTTATGGAATGAGCAGAACAAGAATATAAGCGAGTTTGACGATGATTTTTTATTGTCAAGGAAATTTACGCTGTTTTTGCTAATATTGAAAAGCATTGTTCATCTAATGTTTACAATTTTCACAATTGTACCGTTAATTTTACACGTTAATTGTCTAGGGTGTTATACTAGTACTAGACGGTTTATACTATGCGGTATATACTTAATAATCGATATTTTGTAGTTTTGTGATTGTTATAAAGTAAATGAAAACGATTGATTTTGAATTTACACTATTTTTATTAAAGAAAAAAAACTACGTCATTGGTTAACAATATATTTTAAACATAATATGGATTTTACAATATTGATATTAATACAGCATATTTTATGGTCTGTTATTTTATATATTGTTTGCAACGGCCCTAACTAAACAAATAAAAAATATTAGCATAAAGGATGACCTTTTATATTATACTTATTTCAATATTCTGGAATGCATTTCAATGTGAAGGTAACCATTATTTTTAATACGCCCATTATTCGCTAATATTTAGTAAACTGTATACATGTTCTTACAAATGTCAAGTATTCGGAAGAATATTTTTTTATAGCAGAATAACACATGAAAAATATTAAAATGAATTGTCAAATATCAAATGGTCAAATTCAAAATAAATACTTACTAAAAATGATAAATAATTGTTGTTTTACAAATATTGCATAGTTGTTAAAAATCTTACACAAAATCATAAAAATGTTGTATTAAAATATTATGACCAATTTGAACATCAGTTGTAAAAGTTTATGTTAGGACAAATAAAACTGTATTTCTATAATCCGCAGAGCATCACATAAAGGTAGTAAGATCAGATTAACTATTAAAGCAATTAAAATTTCTCAATATGCAAACGGATATTTATGTTCTGAAACATGAATTGTGTTTCCGGTCAAAAATTGGCAAGTACGTTTTCACACATTTTGGATTAATAAATGTTATTATTCATAACGAATGATTTATCTGTATTAATTGCAAAACACAATAAAAAGTACTTCCTAATTAAAATATGTTACAACTAAAATATTTTTAAAAATATACAAATCAAAACAAAATGTGTAATAAAAATAAAATAAAATGCACCACTAACTAAATACTAAATACTAATTACAGTAAGAACACAACTTTTACGTTTAAAAGCTGGCGACTTTATCCGTATTACCATGATGTCCGATGAATATGCCATTGAGACAAAGTAAAAATTAATATATTTCAGCGCCCATTTCCATTAACTTCATTGGGTTGCCAGTCCAATCGAAGCTAGTTGCTGTGCGCCCAAACTTAGCCCAGTATATGTAAAAGTTCTCTCTGAAAGTTGCTTGCAAATTTGGTCAATCTGTGAATATCTTTCTCAGAGGTTTTGGAAGTCCTAAAGCCTCCTTCATGTTATATAGAAATATAGTGACAGTCAATTTGATTCACGCTTGAGACTCATCCTTGATATATAGGGTCCTTTATATTGGTAAAGACTACTCATGAGTAGCATAGTTGAACCTCTGGTGGATTTCACATAGATAATGTGAAGAGACTTCTCTTGAAACTTAACGCATCGATAAGGACCAACCTGAATATCGGGGCTTAGCGGTAGAAATGTCTCCACGACTAGAAATTAACTGAGAGACAAATGTCGCAGAAATTAGTGGTAAGAATTGAGCCTGATTGGAATGAGTAGCATATATAGACGTCAAACTTAAAAATAAGAAAAGAATAAAACAAAAATATTACAAGCATTTTATACTAAAATAAATTTGGGTATGTCTCCTGTACCATAATTATTATTTATACAAATTTTAACATAATATGACATGCATTTAAAACTATTAGAAATTTGAGCGTGGGTCCTGGGCGATAACACCGTATAAAATGGCTTTACAAAATATTACAATAATTTGTTATTTATTAAAAGATTGGGCGTTGCTCCTGGGCCCTGATATGATTAATGTGAATTGTGTCATGTGACTTGTAAATAAATATTAAAATGATAATATTACAAATGTATACGGCACAAATGTATAATTATTAACAATTTAAACAGGATCAATTCTTGTCATGCAATCAGTCATAACCATTTTGTGCAAACATATAGCTAACTAATATGGAACAAGAGTAATCTGACAAGACTCAATGAGTTTTGTGATCCATAGCTGACATGATACTCTAAATACATTCGTATAAATGGTTTACGCTCTTGGGCCCACTATTAACAGAGTATATTTCCACATCCGCAGTCTGATCTGATGCAAGGCGACATCATAAATAAAAATAAATTAAAGTATATGCACGCATGATAAGATTAGAACTTTGCATTGATATACTGCGTATCATTAGTCAACTAGTAAAACATTGAAGAAAAATAATTGAAATATATACGTTCAAAATATATCCAAAAATAAGTTTAATTAAATTGGAATCGTTAACTATTAAATATTAAAATCTATTTATTAAAACATTAATTAAAAATAAATCTTATTTTTGAATAGATGATGGGCTATTAATTTGAATTAATACTCAAGAAAATAAGGATCAGACTGGTGAAGAACAAAATTTAATTGCGATGAAGGAAAATACTGTGGAGAGACAGTTGGCAAGGATATGACCCTTGGAGAGCTCGTAGGAAATGAGAATGAAATTAACTACTTGTGCACCTCCTTTTATACCATGATACTCGATTTGTATTAGTTAATAATTTATCATGGTAGGGTGCGGAACATGCCTCTCTGCCCCCTGCCCCTACCTCCCTGTCCTCCTACCCCTGGGGATTTTGTTTGGACCAACATGTCATATTTATTGAGGAACCTTTTCATTCTACATAAATCACACATTGTTTGTTTTTATTTTCTTGCAGGGTTTGTCTGTCATATTTATGCAATTTTGCTTCACAACACTCAACACATCTTTGATGATTTTCTTGAGATATAATTTGAAACTTTTTTAACTTCCAAGATTTTAATTCAAGATCCTTTGGCATTACGCGCTGTAGAATTGAATAAGACATGTCTAATTAATTAGATCGCCTGATTCTGTATATAACATTATCAATTTCATAACTTCTGTTTGAGTATCGTTTCATGTCCCACATCGTTTCAAACCACAATCATGAGACACATATGCTCGTGTGGAAACAATGACTAAAAATTCAATTTCAAGTAATACATATTCTATAAGTATCATTTTTTAAATCTCCAAATTTAAAAAAATGACTACATTGATAGGTACATACCATAGAGATAGAACAACATATTATAAGAAGGACTAAAAGTCACGTAGAGAGCTGACACGTGTAGCTAGTCATTTCAAATTGATGCAAAAGTGTATTTTTCAGTACCAATTTGAAGGAAAGGGTATATAAAACAATGATGGTTTGAAAAACAAAAAAATGGTTTCCAAAATTCAAGATGGTTGTCAATTTCCTATCACATAAAGAAAAACATTAAATCATAATTATGCATTTTATAGTTGAATGTATTATATTCCCAATAGAGAGAAATATGTATATAAAAAATCATATTATATCAACATTTTTTTGATAAAATGTCCATGTATGCCTTCAAACAATGTTTCAAAAAAATAATGATTTATTCGAGCCTGGAACCACAATAAATCATTTATTTTAATAATTATTTTCATGAGCTATTAACTATATGTTTGTTTAATAGATATAAAACTAATTGGAAAGATTCAAAGGGAAATAACTATAATTACACATTGTGTTTGAGTGATTTATATAAATTTGTAATTTTTACTTGTATGTTAAGTAATTCAGAAAAAAACTAAATAAATTTGCCCTGAAGTTGTGTATTAAAGATGTAATGTATGTGTTTTGCATCACACATATATCTACATGTTTTTCGAATCATTACATCAACCATAAAAATCAAATCTTTATAAATAATATATTTAAATATATGTTTCAGTCAAATAGTAATTTGTTGAATAATTGTAGTATAATACCTCTCAATATTTTATTATTTTAGCAACAAAGGCAACGCCAGAGACGACAACTCGAAGTAATTAAATTGTTGTATATTTCAATATATTATTACATTACAATATATAGTGGATGTTTTAATTACTATTAAACTATTTTCAAAATAAATATTAATTTAATTTTTAGTAAACAAAAGTCATTATTATTTAATAAATTGTATTTGAATTATCTATATTTGTGATAAATGTTTGATCGAGAAATGAGCGAGAACAATATGTGAAAAATGGACTTGGATCACAAATAGTCTGGTGAACGATCATCAGTTGATAGGAAAAATGTATCATGAATTCAGTGACTTGCACACTTGCACACGACTCGAACTTAATATAGAAATACATAAAGCTGATAGGTCGCAGTCGCAGAGGGCGGAGGGAATAGGAGTAATGGAAATCGTCGCCAAAACTTTTCGCTAAATTAAATACTATTTTGCTTCATAGAACAGGACAATTGGAACACCTGACACCATGTAAACTTAATTTAAACATATTATAATGACGAAATCCATT
>JAUZNC010058647.1:0-11067 GCA_034780395.1 Vannuccia rotundouncinata
GTTATTGTTTTACCTGTGATCATACTGTTTATATATTTAATAACAATTAATTATACTCAATAAAATGTTGTTTTTTCCATATAATTTGCCACTGGATATTAGCGGTATGACCTATATATTGATTTGATGATCATAAAACTCATTTCATTATATTTATTGACCCTCTAATTATGGGTATAGCTACCAAAATTATTGATATTGCAGGTATAGAACTCGAGATATTGATTACAATTGATTTTTACGTAGTGGTGGCATAAAAATCGATATTGCGAAAATTTCTCAAAGGTGACAAGGTGTCATCAACCGGACTCGGAATCAGCGTGATTTTCTGATATAGAAAGCGCAAAAAACATTGTATATACTTTACTTCCAGTTATACCCCTTAAATGCGATTTGGCGGCCGGACTAACTATAAACCAAGCTATTATTATTGATCGTATCAAACTTCCCTCGTCTATAATTCAAAAAAGGAGTTAGTTACAAAAGCACGATTTTATCTCAAGAACCATGATAAATGCAATCGTGTGTTTGTCAATTACAACGAGATTCTCCTTACAAAAAAGAGAACCTACGACTTGCATGAAAGTGAAAAAACTGCGCAACAGCAATCCAGACGACAAAAAGATCAAGATTAAAATTGGCCAGCTCATTCGTAACAATATCGTGGTTGACAAGTTTGACTTGAAAAACCAGGATTTTTAGATCGTGAGAATCAATCGGTTGCTAAGAGTTAATCCATCCCGTCTTTTCTTGTTGCAAATTTTCGTTCAGCTGTGCCAAAACTCAATTTCACTTCTGCTACTTTATCCACACTCCGAGTTAATATTTTTGCCCTATCTGAAACGTTCTTCTCTGACTCAATTGACTATTTCCTAGTTAAAATGCCAAATTATACCTTTCTGAGCGACGACCGCACTCACAAAAGAGGTGGGGTGTTGCAATCTGGATTTATTCGCACCTCAACTACCGTAAACTCAGCACTACCAACAAACACTTTATCTGAATGCGCTTTGGATTTCATACTAATGAGTAAACGAATTACTAATTATTATGCAGTTACAGTCTCAGTACCAGTTGGCAACTCTGTACACAAGAGCATTTTAGCTTCGCCTATAAAACAAATTATTTCTTGTAATTATACGTACATACAATACGCTCTTTGATCTATGTAGGTCTAACATTTCTCGCCTATTGATCTCTCTTTCTGCTGTCAATTAGTACACTTGGTGCACGTCTGATTTGAGTGTTAACGAGAAATGTAGACATTTCCATCACATTTTCAACGTGTATCTCCTCTACTATCCCCTGTACTCAAGTTGCGATGACAGCCTCTGACAAACCGTTGAGTTCGCAATCCAAAGAAGATTGGACGCTTATAGAGCAGGAGACTTTAACAAATGCAATCACTGGGAAGAGAAAACAAAACAGATTATCCAGAAGTCAAAATTATCGTGGTAACGAACAGCCCAACGCATCTCCAGACACCTGTGGAAAATTACTAACGCAACCCTGGGTACTAACTCAATTGACCCATCCTGAGACTTCTAAACTTGTTACCTCGGTCTCAAATACTATTGAAGTTATCAACATAACGTTTGCGTCCTTCTTCTCTCCTGATTTTTTGCCCCTTGATGTCGTTATCTAGAATGCTCAATGGAAACCAATAATTGAGATCGATGAATTGTACAGGGTTTTGAGTCATCTGAATTCCCCAAAATCAATGGACAGGGATTGCGTCCCTACGGTTATCTATACTGAGAAGCTTCTCATCTTCTAGCTATTCTACTAACGCACATCTTCAATCAATAAATCCAGGAATGTAATTTTCCCGATATGTGGAAAAACGTCCATGTTAACCCTGTACTCCATTGGATAAAACTGTGACACATCTCTTCATTCGACACAAAAATTTGTACGTACTTTTTGGTGACATTTCTCTTCATTTTGACACAGAACCAATCGATTTCAAATTTCTACCACTAATATAAGCTTTTCCACTCTATCAGACTATATTTAAATTGTTTACCACAGATTTTCAGTTCTAAAGTTATAGTCCATATAAGAATTAACCAATTTTATGGAAATAGGTCTGAATCTGCGACACAACTCTTCATTCGACTCAAATATATATTTGTGTAAATTTTTACATTAGAGAAGAGATAATTATCAACAACATATTTGCTAATTTATGTTAGCTCACATTATTCTGAGAATTTTATTGTAAAATTAAAAATATTATAAAATTAGGATAACAGCAACATTTATAATAAATGTACAAGTATTAATCAAATTATGCTTGTTAAATATTAGTTTTCTTGAGTTTGTCTATATAGCTTTTATTGAATAAAATTAATCATATCTTCTATCAAAAGCAAGCGGAAGGCGGCAGCAATTGCAACAATAAAACATTTTTTTGTAATACTATATTCAATTTCCACCTTGTACATACTTGAATATTTTAAATATTGAAATGTATATACGTATGGTTATTAGAATAAAAACTATTATTTTTTTAAATTAGTCTATTTGTTATACATAAGATCAATTAGCTTCATTAGCTTAATGTTCAAATTTATATAATACTTATACAATAACTATACATCTATTTTGTATCACTTAATAAGATTGCTACAGAAAAATTATCAAAATCTTTTGGTTTCCTCACCTTGAAAATAATTAAATTCGTGTCTCGCAAACAGATAATTTTAATTCATTCTTTTAAATATTGAAATGTATGGTTATTTCATTTAAAATAAAAACTGCAGTCTGTAAACATTCGATAAATGATACAATTTTTCTCGACTTATTAGTACATTTTGGAATTCGCGTAATTATAATTGATTCGATAATTAAAACCACTAATGTCTCTAATTAATATGATTAATATTAACTAATTAACTAACTATTTAATATTATGTCTCTAACTATTATAGACCAAAAGGCATAATACACTTCGATATGCTTGGCAAAAATATCATATTTTATAGTTTATAGAATTCCAATATTTTGTAAATAAACGTATTCAATTATTTTAATACTTAAATTTTTTGTTGTGTTCTTTACAAGTCGTTTGCGAAGCATTATTTAAAATGCAAAATTATGTATTATGCCCTTTATTCACAATTTGAGTTAAGCTTGAGTTATACATACTTGATAAATATTTGATTCTGAACAGTAAATTTTATATTAACCGCATTATATTGATTTTAAATGTGTTTCACTCGGAGTAATCCGGCCAAAAGTTGTATTTTATCTTTAAATGTTTGTTTTTCTGAGAGTTGGTCTACTGTTGAATATAAACACTTATTGATTGTCTCTTTCTTCAGCTAGTATAGTCATGCAATAGTATTGCACAACCTAGCTGTAGTTTAAATTACAGCTAGGTTGTGCAATACTATAGTGGTTCAAGTAGTGGTGCAATACTAGTTACTAGTACATTCCAATTAAAGATAAATTTGACAGATTAAATTTGTTATATTTATTATGTAAATAAAATTTCACACATAATATCATTTTGCCTTTTTACTATGAAAAAAATTTTTATTAAAAAAATTCATATAATTGCTATAAATTTATATGATAATATATAAATAAATAAACAATAAATATAGAAACATATTTCTCTGGTATATTATAAACGATACATAAACCATAACAGGTATGATTTTACAGAAATTTACAGTGTTTACAAAAATATTTTTATCAAATTTTTTGCCGCTTGTTTTTGTGATACGACCTACATTTATATATTTAATAAAAATTGTAGTTACTTTTGAAATTAGGATGTTATTTATATATACTCTAATTACTGCATTCGAAAATTAATGCAACATTGCCTGGGACAATTGATGTATAAATTAGCGGGTGTTTTCTGTATATCATTTTTCATAATTCGTTTATTTATTATGTAAATACATCAGAACAATTTATAGTAAACAAATTAATAGCTTTTTTGGATAAAAGCGCAGTGACATATTTTATATCGTCCAAATTAATATATCCGACAATATAACTATCGATTGTGTGTCTCTTGAAGAGAATTGTCACTGAAAAATACTAAAAATATAATGTTTTTTTCTCCACACAGTACCAAAACTGACCTATAAAATCTTCGACCAATCTTATTGCTTCCTGTGCACTCAAAAATCCTCAAAAAATTTGTACTTTAATCTCAGCTTTGTAAATTTAACGAATATTTTGGAGCAGCCCACCACGTATGCCATTATATCGCTTATGCACTATACTTTTTCTCTCCTTGACAGGAACGATCATGTAAGCATTTGACTGCAATATATTTGATGCTATCAACAAGTATTTACTTATTATCAAAATCAACAGTTTCTCTTAATGACATTTGCAATGCTGAAGAACTAATATTATGCTTTCAAATTTTTTTGAGTCATTACTTTGGGGATAGAGTACGATTGTGTTCATTTCATGCTCTAATTCACTTGCCAGATGTACAGAAATTTAGTCCACTACCTAGTACATCAGCTGCAGTATTTGAAAATGTAAATCATCATTTTAAAAGATCAATTACTAGTACCAAAGGACAAGGTCAACAAATGGCCGAACGTTTTTCGCGTTTTCAAGCAAATTACCCATTTATTGATTATGATACATCTCCACGGATCCTTGGTCAACAGTCATCTTCATGCATTGGACCTCCTATTGATTTTCACTTATTGATTTTCACCATTTCAGTTCTGCAGTCGTTTTCGGTCTGCGAACATGACATTTCACTCTATTATGGAAAGCCTCTGAAAACTTCATCATAATATGTTTTCTTGGAACCCCATGGTATATTTTGTATGCATCAAATACATTCTTATTTTAGTTCTGAAATAAAGTGTGTTTGTCGTGTTTATGAAGCAAAAGAACGTTTTCCATTCTATTCTTCTCATGTTTCGCTCCCTGAAAGAATATCTACGGTGCTAAAGAAATCCTCACCATATTTTTCCGTGATCAAAAGAGGTCTTAAAGTTTTCCCTTCACTCCTTACACCTCGCCATACTATCAAAATGTGAGGGGAAAGTGAAGTATGCCGTCGCAATTATTGAAAACTTTGAACAAGACTAACGAATGTAATAGTAAGTGATCGAGTTAATCGTAAATCATAATGTAGTTGTTAATAAGATAGCGTTTATTTTAATATTTAAAATGTGTTGTAATGCGAAATAATAATTCTTCAGATTGCTTGAATGTTTTTTTCTGCATGTAGAATATTGCATTGTATAATATATACTGTTTCAGTTTGCACATGGTCAGTTCAAAGACGTCCACGATGGCAGTTCCACTCGTGGCAGTAATTTTTAAAGGTAACATTGCTTCTTCGTTTTGTATGGTATGTTAGTGCTTATTCACAAGTAAAATGTATGATGCTCTTACATTGCTGTTGTGCTATATTCCTACTTTCCGCGTTCCTATTTCATTATAGCAATTTGCCTCATTTCTGTTTCACTGTTGTTGAACTGCTGTACTTTATTTGCATATATCGCTTATTTTTAATTGCTTAATATTCTTGTCAGCTAAAGTTCCAATTTAGAAAAAACTTTCACTTTCGGTTTTAAACTAAATTTTAGCAATATAATTCATTGCAATAATTTATAGTAACTAAGTATCAATATAATATGTCGTTCTTGAAAAAAGCGCCGTTTAGAATTATTATCAATTTCATTATTATTACGATAATGGCGGGTTTTTCCGGTATGACCTATGCATATTTAATATGTTTATATTTTTACTTTTTGTAGCCAAGTACAATTGGAATTTGCAGTTTGGCTTAATTGTGCGCTTTTAATGGTTTGTGTCATTGTTTGCTCTTAAGCAAACACATGCCATAAACTTCATTTAAAGTAGCACAATAAATCTTCATTCAATTGCGCAGTGTTTGTATTCGTCTCTACAACTTATATTCAAACTTTCGTAAATGAATATCATATATATGTATGACTCAATATATTGTGAGTCGCACCCTGTTTCCTTTTTTCTGAGGCTTTTAATGTTTTGATAATATCATTAAAAGGTTTCAATATACTCATTATTATACTGTTTCGTTTTGTTTTGTCTTACTAATGTATAGGGTACTATGCTAAAGCATAACTATAAGTAGGTAACCGACATAATTACTAAGAATTATTCTACAAAATACTATACTTAACTTTTGAAAAGCCGTAATAAAAAGTAAGAATTCTAAGACAGCCAACTTAGTAAGCACCACATTAAAACATACTTGGCTTAATAAGCACCATACGAGAACACACTAAGTTTACTAAGCCGCTAGTTAGCACTTGACATTTCCAACTAAGTGCTACTGTTTAGTATGTTTCGTATGTTTTTTTACTCGGGTATGCTCTTGTCCGCAGCTTACTCAAGTACGGGTTCCCCTTATTTATAGGTATGCAAAAGAACGAAGTAACCAGACTTGAAGCCGTTTTTAAAAACGCTTTCATCGATTCATCTGCAACATCAAACCATGTTCATGCAACGATTTTCCTGCTGTTTCTGGTCGACGTAACACTACTGCCAGGAAATTAATGACCAAAAAGCCACTGGGAGTGATCACATTTTAAACATTGAAATTTCTCCGTTGCTGTTAAATGGTCGCCTTATACAACCACCTTCGAGAACTACACGGTTCAGAAATTCACATTCCTTTCACAATAGCCCTAACAAATAAAAAATCATAGACTATAACTCAACAAATTATTTATCCACTATGTTTACTGTATCCTTTATTTAGACTTTATGTTTATACTCTATTTAATAATAAACCATAAACTTTTTCCTATTTCATGATATCTGCAGTATATAGACCCCTTGTCCCCACTATTTTTGTATCTCTTGTATGTAACTCAGAAAACTTTTTTATTCTCAATTACTCAATAACACATTTATTATTATTAAAATATATACGTATATTAATATATGACGATATTTTTTCTTTTCTAAATTTTTTAGGTGTATCGATGAATTTGAAAGACCACACAACCAAAATATACTTCTTTATTGGACATCCAAAAAAGTTGTTCCAGACGAAAGATTGAAGGAATCCATGATCATCTTCCGCTCCGAGAGGTTACATACAATTCACATGATTCACTGTTTTTGAAATGTAAAAGTTACAGTAGTCTGAATTATAAAGAATATAGCTTTGTATGAACAAATGTTGTTAAATAGACTGTATATTAATAGTTTGTAGAAAGTTTTTTCTTACCAAATCATTTAATTTTCTGTAGCTTCTTTTATTTCGATACTTTCTTAAAAAATCTAATCGTTTTCAAACATAAACTTAGAATTGATATGGCAACAAAAATATTAAAACGATTAAATTTTTTAATAATAATATTTTATTGGAAACAAGTAAGCGTTTTTTCTGTAGTTTTAGAGCTAAAACTAACTTTTGTGATAACTAAAAATCAGTATTCATCTAAAAAATAGATGCACTATTATATGGGGCACAAGCGATATATGTAAAACAAGTGACATAACTATAGTGAAATCAAATTTTACACATAGGGGACTTCCCATTAATTAGTAAAATTATTTTTAAATTGAATAAATAACTAATATAGGGACTAGAGAACATATTAATACGGGTTGTATATTGATCGGTACGTTTACAAGTAACTAAGAAAAAAATTTATACACTCGTTGACCAAATTTTGATAAAATTGAAATTAATATATATTTTAAATATGATTAATTGCAGTTAATTTCATTTGAATATATAGAAATTAATCCAAGTTACAAAAATTGATATTTATATTCTTATAATATATAAATTTTAATAAATATTTAATTTCTACGATTATAGGATAAATGAAATTTTTATTTATTGAATACATATATATTATGAGAGGTAATTATTTTCAAATTATATGTAAAACTTTCACTCACTTTAATTATAAACACAAAACGTGTTAAATTTATAAAGTAGTTAAATATATAATACAAAAGAGAGAACTTAAAATTATAAGGATAAGTAAATTGAAATTTATATATACCCAAATTAAGTGCTGTAAATTTATATATGCGCAAATATTTCGTACAATGAATAATATTATTCTAATTTTCATACAGTAGGAGGAAATATACAATTGACTACGTATATTTATTCCAATTTTATGAATTTGTACGAGTGTATATCCTTATCCTTATAAAACTGGAAACTTTTAGAGTAATTAATCAAATTAAATAAATAAAATGTATATAGCCAAAAAAATCAAAATTCGGTTAAACAAAATAATAAATATATAAGTAGATAATAAAAATACATTATGAATACACATTTCTCTGATTTAAGGGTCATAGACAAATAACTTTTCGTCTTTCATAGCGGACTTTGACAGTTAGGCTCAGCCTTCGCAACGGCCACAAAATTCAAAGTATAAAATAACGTTTGTTTATTCTATTTTTAGTATATTCTTTCATTTGTTTCACCTTCTTATCCTTATATAACTTAAGACTACCACATGTTAGTTTAGTTAACATAAGTGTAGTCGTATAACTTGTTTAAGCATGAGTTTTATTTGTTTGCTATATTTTTATAGAGGTGAAATAAATTATGAATTTTTTAAATATAATGCTCTAAATTAAAATTGTAAAACAAAAAACGTACATGTATCCGTTAACAAAGTCTTTTTGCTAAGAAAGACAAAGGATATTTGTCGATGGCCCCTAACCTTGTATAGATTGTGGTCTATTAAGTGATATATAGGTATTCAATTATAAAGTAAATTTATAATTATAGCTCGTAAATTTATTCTTTGGACCGCAAAAAATGACTTCGTTTATTAAATGATTATTTCACATAATTGGTAAGTTTACACTTATTTACATCAAACAGAAAATATTTATTAAAATGAGGACAAAGAAGACACGATATAAATAGAGTAGATTGATGAAATAAGACAATAAATAGTTGCGATAACAGTAAGTATTGGTAATATAAACGTGATGGTACTACTAGTTACTAGATTCTATAGGTACTAGTAATGTATATATGTAAATAATAGATTCTATAAAAAGGATCGCAACTGATCACTAAGATAATAGGAAATCCAAAAATTCCCATACAGTATAATCCCGTTATAACGTACATTACGGTATAATTAACGTACTTCTGTGCATGGTGCTAACAAACATGGACATTCGACTGTAATTATATTTACTTAGTCTTATATATGTAGTATATCCCAGGGGAGAATCTCTATACAAATATTAATTATATTAAAAAATGCTATAAAGTTTTAAAAATCCAACCTTGTATAAGGTAGCCTATACCTAGCATATAAAAGACGTTTTTGATGGTCCTTTGAAGGTACAGCATAGCGGGATTATACTGTGTCTATAAAATCCAAACTCATTAATCGATCAATACCTTTGAAGCTAAGTTATAGAGATCAATTGTATATTTAGATTTAGATTTTGTAAAACATTGACCGATTGATGAGTTTTTATTTAATAATACAGTAGGTAATATACATAATATTGTTATAAAAAATAGGAAATAAGGAGAGTTTGTTGCTTGTTTTGTAGGATTTTACGATAGAGTTTGTTGGCTGCTTGGTGACGGCGAGATGTCAGCTAGTTTGGAGTACACGTCTTCCACTGGGATGGTGAGGTTCCATATACTGGGTTGGTCGGTGGGTCGTTGCTGAGGCTGTTTGTCCTTGATCACGTATCGGAAAGTGTTGTTGATGTGTTCTACAGCATCTTCTATTGAGTCGTATGACGAGCATAAGTTGATGATTAGGTCACTGGAGGGTGTACCGGTTATGGAGTTGGCGACTTTCCATAAGTTCTTCGGGTTGAGTGAAGCTCACTTTGCCCATTTCTTTTTTGCGTCGTAAGTTTGGTTTGTAAATTTGATTAGTGCAGTCATCCATGGTTTATCTTTGCTTGTCATACGTACGGTGTGTCGAGGGATGTGGGTGTTGAAGAGGTGGCCGACGGTTTGGTGGAAATAATTATACTTTTCATCAACGTTGGAGGTGTCTCTGTAGAAGCTGCTCCAGTTGATGTTAGATAGAGAAAAATTAATACCTCTCTATCGATCAAAATTACAGGACACAGTATACCATCCTGTTTTTTGAATACGTTGCTAATATGAATGCAAAAAGCCATTCTCATTTGCTATATTAACGTTTTATTTCCTGAACACAATCGGTCTTTAAAATTTTGTTTCGGAAATTGAAAATGACTCTACGGAACAATCAGTTGGTAATTTACATTGTCATCTAATAAAACCAGATATATCATGGTAGTTATCAATTTGTTCTTGTTGTACACTATAATTAGTCACAGGGACACTATCAGACGTTGAAGGAAGAGTGTGGATAACAGAGACTACTTTAAGTTGTCCAGTTATTCCTATCTACAGTAATCCCTGGAGAGTTGTTAAATCAGTAGATGAAGGGGCTCCGGGGGTCAATGGATCAACAGCTGAATCATGTCACTGCTTGGATTTAACACACGACAGTAGAAAGAGTCAATATGAGAAATTTTAAGTTTATTGATACATTTGTGAGTAACTTTGTGTATCAACAAAGATAAAGAATAACCATATCTCAAGCAACTTCCTCGGTGTTGTCAGAATCCTGCTCAAAGTGATCATAAGCACCAATGAACTCGTGTTCTTCATCATCAACAGATAGATCAGAAGCTTGAACAGCATTCGTATCGTAATGTTCAGGTGTAGCTTTTAAAACATTTTCTCCTTCTCCAGTGGTTTCATTTCTATCTCTTTGGTTTTTCTTCTCTTCTGATTTCTTTTCATCAAATATTGCTGCAGCTCGTGCGTTGGTTGATGTTGCAAGTTCAACATTTTGATTAGCTCCATCGTCAATGTCAGCAGATGTTGATGCAGCTCGTGCGTTGGTTGATGTTGCAAGTTCAACATTTTCATTAGCTACATCGACAATGTCAGCAGATGTTGATGCAGCTCGAGCGTTGGTTGATGTTGCAAGTTCAACATTTTCATTAGCTACATCGTCAATGTCAGCAGATGTTGATGCAGCTCGTGCGTTGGTTGATGTTGCAAGTTCAACATTTTCATTAGCTACA
>JAUZNC010058648.1:0-11063 GCA_034780395.1 Vannuccia rotundouncinata
AATATCGTGAATTTCATGTTGACAACAAAACAGAGCGACATTTATTAATCTTCAGTTTTAAGAATTCTTTATACTTATATAATTTTCCATCCACTTTTCTTCTCTGAATTATTCTCAGACCGTTCTGGTCGGATGTCTCTCTCATAGAATAAATATTAAAAAGATTGGCTTTTTGTTAAAGTTATGTTTGGTTTAATCGCTTTGAACAAAAGCAAATATAAAAAAAGCCGTTTATCTATTTATAAGAAAATTGGTAAATGTCTTTTGTCTTGGTTTTTAAATAGTTGTCCTGTTTTGAAGTTTTTAACTACTACATTTTTTAGAAACTTGTTTATAAAAAATAAAACAAAAATCGTTTTTTTTCATCATTTCATTATTTTATCTAAAGAGAGCGCATTGTATATAAATATTAAATATAACTTATTTCTAATTAAGCTATAATTAGTAAATTTTAAAAATACAAACAGAATGTAAATGTGACCTTGATATAGAAACCTTTATTGGTTGTCAGTGGTTACTGGTTAAATGCATTTGAATTTCAATGATTTTTTTAAATATTTTAAATTTATTTCAAAATATCATTTTCTCCTTTGAGAATCCTTTGCCTCCACTTTATTTTGTCTTTATAAGATGAGAACGGTTTCTTCTATTTTAAATATTGTTTTATTGTCCAACATTTCCTAATTTATCTCCATCCAACAGTTGGCAACAAGGATGACATTCCTGATCGGAAGATGGTCGCGGTGGCTGATGCCAAACGTCTGGCTGAAGAGAAGGGGTGTCTGTTCTTCGAGACGTCCGCTAGGAACAATACTAACGTCAATGAGGTACCATTCCAGTTTACTTCCATTTGGTTTCAGTTGAAAGCGTCGAAACAATATTTTCAATTGACTTTCTTCACATTTTGATCCTCAGTAAATTAAGGTGTTCAGTGGTGGTACACCCAGCGTTATTTCCCAGATTTTGAGCGTTATGCGTTATTCTTCGCATCACAGCGTTATTTAATTTCTGTAGGTGTGGAAATTTTCTATAAGTAAATATTCCTGTTCAGTCAGTGGGTATGTGTGACATTTGACAATAATAGAATCTCTGTACTGAATCTCCGAGGCTTTTATTCAAAACTAGCTACAAATCTGCCCTATAAAAACAAGATTTGGACGCGCGTCTTCTTACCAATTCTAGAAAATTCTTGAGCATTCGTTTGGAATAAGAATGCTATCGAACGCGCATTGTACAAATCGGCAGAGGATGCTGCAAAGCTGAAGCATAGTTCAGTATCAACATCTTCACTTTCATCACTGCAAACATTCCTAAAAAGAAACAACACTGCATCATTTTCGTAACATTGACATTCTGACACTTTCTCTATGATTGTAAAACTGTGAAATAGCAGTTATTTTAATCACAAATTACCTACTTTCTCTCCAGCGGTATTTTGAGTTCTCAGCGTTATTAATTTATGACAGGGGCGTACCACCACTGGGTGTTATAGTTTCGTCTTTGCTAGCTCTTTTTTTTAATATTAAACTATAGTGTCCCTTTTCCCTTGATATCAGACCTTTGATGCACTTACCAAGGAGGTTCTTCGAATCACTTCTGACCGGAAAAAAGCGGCCCAAGACACTGGGACACTGACTGTTCGCCACCCCGAGAAGCGCAAGAAGACCAAAGGGAAGTGCTGTTAACCCTCGCTCCATCGATCATTCCGCATTTGAACCAAAACTGAATTATTCCAATTTGCTCCAAATCGTTTTAAGTGCGGGTATATATCACCGTCTGGCTCACGTTAACAGCTCGTTATTTCCAGCTGAAGGTATTCACAACCGTCTAAAATATACTCTAGGTAGCTATGAAGTAGTTATAGAATCCGCTGTTGCTGGATAAAAATTCCACTTTTCTAAGGATGTTAATCAACCTTGATTGGAGGACATCACACTAGCCACATTCCCTTCCATTGATATTCCAGAATCTCTTACATATATATATATCTAGAGATAGTGATTTATATATGCAGTGCTGTTGATTTTACACATTTGACTATGATGAACTTTATTCTAATTGATTCACAATATTTTTATATATATATTCAAGCTTAATTCTTTGTTTTTATTGTTATTTACAAAAAGCCTTCATTTAATTATTATTATTACATATTATATTGACGTATTTCTACTTAATTTTGTTGAAATGTACATATTGTTATTAAATGAGTTATTTTATTGTTGGAGAATTATCAACGTAAATGTTTTTAGTATTTTTCCCACCAAATTGTGCCTTTACACAATTATGCATATTATTATTATCTATACTTACGCGTGCTGATTTAATTTTTGATGATTCTTTTTATGTTGTAAATAATTGCATGTCAGTTTAAATATACAATTAAATGATTCTATTATTTATTTTACCCTTATCCATTTTATGTCAATTTTCGTCATGTTAAAAGTATTAGAACAGCACAAATTGTTGATACATAGAGGATTTTTTTGTTGACAAAAACAAACATGTTCAAACATAGGTAATTAAAATACGTTTTATCGATATTTCTTTGATTTTTGTCAAATTTATTAATTATCAAACAGTATACAAATGTTATTTGATATATAAAATGATCAGCTCCAACAATTATTGCATTGAAATTTATATTCAGCCGTTCCAGCTCATGTGGCATTAAAATAGATATTTTGTAACTACAACAATTGCTTAATTATTAACCTGACTAATTGTAAACCATGACGATGTTGCATAATCAGAGTTGGTCGTATTTACCAGTTCACATCTTTTATTTCTATCTTACATTTAAAACCTCGCGTTTTTATAGCCAGATCCGTAAAAAATTTCCTTTTTTAATAAAATAAATAAAATCGAGTAATTAATCCAATAACATAAATTTATCAATAATGAAGTAATACTGTTATTTACAGTGTTTACTTTAATAGAAGTGTGAATATAATAGAGCTATAGTGCTAATAGATATTTACGATCAACCTCAATATGTATTCAATGGTAATACGGTCTGCGATTTATTCGGTTAGGTCTGAGATTTTGCGATTTTTTCAAATTCTCTTAGTTTTTTTGATTTTGTTTTTATTTTATATATGCTCTATTTTGAGGGACATTACACAAAAATTTTTATTAAAAACATTACCTGATAACAAACAGCATCAATTCCTAGTAAGTGTATTGACATCATTTCGATTTCAACCCTAGCTATACACTTCCTCACATCTCTTTTCCTTGATGCAGCCTCAAACTCGAAAAATTTCCTCGCGAGTTCGAATTTTTAGGCTACGCTTGCCGCGTAGGCATATTCAGCCACCTCAATATCAAATATCTTCCTACGACACTGCTACATTTTAGTTTCAATTTCGAAATTTCTACATAATGGTAATTGTTTATTTACAAAAGAAATTGCCTCTTCATTATCGTTTTTGGCGAAGTTTGGGATTTTTTAACTTTGAAAAAGCCAATTAAGCCTAAAAGTCAACATGTTTTGCAGAAAGTAAATTACACATGGTATAGTTCCAGTTGGATGTCTGGATTTCAACTTGACAGAAATTCGATGATTCAATATTACAAACATGTCACCCAATGTCCAGGAGGATATTGAAAAACGAAATTATCTTAATATGATATAATTATATATAGAAAATATTTTATCTTTTAGAAAATAATTCTTTTTATTATACTAATAAACTTAAATTAATAAATTGTGATCTTTTATTATCCTTGCGATTATTTTACCAATTTGGGGCGTAGCACCAGTGCCATATATATATATATATAAATATAGCAGATGATCATTGTATAAACAGTGTACTAAAAGTTTTATATATTATTGTATATGATTGGATTTACTGCGCCGATATCTTTGAAGTTAGCATTTAATTATTTTAAAAGTTTCAACTTCATGTATTGTTTGTATATTATTGTTGTGTTTTTCTAAGGTATAAAATAATTTCAACCGAAAATATAAAATAACAATCATAATTCATATTTAGAGAGGTAATTTATATATATATTATGAAATTGTTAAGTATTTTACAAATAAATGCATCTATTAATCAATTTATTATTTCAGGAGATAGTCTTTACAAATTTTTCAACATTTTTGTGTATAATTTAAAGAACGTTTGCTATATGATACTAATTTTATATAATAAATTTCCCTTTAGTTTTCATTTTAATGTTTTGTACTTATAGTCTTTTTTTAATTTTAAATCAACTATTATTTAAAAAATCTATATATGTATATGAAATTTTATTTATTTTTCCATTTTTAGAAGCAGATACAGTAGTGGGGTGTAGATGGGACTAAACATCAAAAAGCCTGTGGTATTGGATATAAATTAAATATTGACCTATACAATTTTTGATATTAGAAGGAATCATGGAATATTATCCTAAACATTTTAAAAACTGATCAGAATTAAAAGGGGTTCATCCATGTTTCTTATGAATTGTTGGGACCAAACAACATTCCTTGCCATGTCTTTTTTCTATAAAAAATTAGGACCACTATTCTCCACAATATTAGGCACTTAATTGATTTGACACCCCTTGTTCATCATTGCCTGTCATCAGTTGCTTTTGCTTACAGCAACTGATGAAAGGTGATGGTGAACACCCTAGTCTACCAAAAATTTTTGAATAGTCAATGAGGTAAATTCTGGTCCATCATCAGATGCCAGCTATTCAGGTATACTAAATGTAGAAAAGATCTGCTTTAAACATATCCTTGTATAAAACCACTAAACCCATTTTAAGGTGATTCAATGATAGGCCAGTTTGAGTAATGGTCCAAAACAACAAGGTAGTAAGTGCATTTATAGTGAAAGAAATATATGTAATAAAAAGGATTTTCAGGTGGAAGTAAGTGATTTTGTAGTGCATTTAGATTGAATAGTGCAGAATAATTGCATATATATTTCTAGCTTTAATAATGGCTGGGGGGATTTCTGACCAAAAATAAATGCTTTGAATCAGTTCATTGATGTGATGCTCTGATGAGTGAAGTGTAGAGATGCAAGTAATTCATGATGACAAGATGATGGAATTATAGGGCAATCTTGGTATAGTATTACTCCATTGATAATGGGATAACTCGGCCCAAGACAACTTGGCCCAGGACTACTATATAACAATATTATTAATTATTATTAATATAAAAAATTATTAAATTAACCCTAAAATTAAAACACTTTAAGATAAAATTTATTGCTATTTAAAAGAAAAATACTAATAGATTGGTTAATTTTATCAAAGTAAGTGTTTTCAGTTTAGATTAATTATGTATTAATTTATTTTAATCCAATTATGTGTATCCCATTTACTGTTTCCATTCACTATCTGTGCATTGTTACATTAACTATATTATTTGATCTGATTTACTGTCAACATTATAGTTATAGTTGTCCCTTGGCTTTATAGGCCAAGTTATCTTGGGCCAGGTTGTCTGTAAATTACTCCATCAATATTGTTGAGGTGATCATGGAACTGAAAGTTATGAGGGGTATTCATGTTTAGAATGTAATACAACATTTTCAATAGAAGTTCATTCATGTTATTATCACTTGCTGTTTCAGTTTATACTTTGTCCCAGGTGACAGCTTTAACCTTTTCTTTATGGTCTTATGGTACAGAAAAGTTAACTCTCCAAATGGCTATATATATTCAAATATGTTGGATAGTATCCTTATTGTGTCCTTGTTTGGTGTATTTCACCAATCTGCTCTAATTACTAACAATTGCTGCACAAATTACCAATTGATTTACCCATTGAACATGAAGCAGTTGAATTCACAAAAATAATATGTAAATTGGAAATTTGTGCAGTTTGGTAAAATGTGCCCAACATCCTTATTGGTTAATTTTTTTGCATCATTTAGAATATTAATATCAGCTGATATGATTTGACAGATTCAATTAGCCTCAGATTTATATATATGTACTCAATTTGTCATGGCTATACATGAATATAATTCATTATGTTGCAGGTTGTATACAGTTATATGAGATTATATATTTACTGTATTTTATAGGATATTCTTCAAAATTATTACAGCTTCACTGAAAACTTTTTTACTAATAAAATAGGTAAATTTAACTCAAATTATGTGTATTTTTTATATTTGAGTAATTTTAAACAAAATTTGTGTATTTTTACAAAATTATTAAAATTTTCTAAAATAAAGTGTAAAATTACACTTTTTACTAAATATATTTTACTCAAATATTGTGTAAATTTACTATAATTATTTATATTTTACTACCTTTTTTGTAATTCTTCTAATTCTTCTTTAAGTAAAACCTACTAATTTTTGTTTTCAGTGTAGTTATACAATTATATAGGTAAAGTAGTACTATAAAATTAAATCTAAGATAAAAAAGGTGCATTTAGGTATAATATACCAACATAAGGTATTTCTTTCATATTATTATTACCTATATATTTTCTATTTATTGAAATTTGTATTCTAATTGTATGCTAAATAGAAAATTTTATCAACAATAATATATTTATAGCAAAGGATCCTATAATATATTATATAATTGTACACATATTTTATATCTATATATTTATATTTAAAAAATCTAAATTGAAATCTAAAAAGCTATATATATATATAGGACAGATATATGACTCAAATTCACTGAATCTCTATATATAACATTTTGGTATTGACATTTGAGTATATTGCACAAATAATCTATTTAAATAACAGCTACATTTATGCATTTATACATAATTGTGATTGTCAATTTCACAGACTGTTGATCTTGATTAACAATATTCTCAGAAAGTCTAAAATGAAATAAATGTTGAATTTTGTAAAAATCTATCTCTTTTCATTACTATAGTATTGCTGGAAGAGCTCTGAAACATGAAGGGTGTCAGTATAGATAAGTATAAGTGATATTCTAACACAAAGAAAAATCACTCTAAGTTCCAATCATATATATAATTTTGTTGTCTGCATTGACACTTAGTTTCAAAGCAGTGCAGGCATTGATAATACAATTTGAGAGATGCTGTCACAAATTCTTTGTCCAAAAACGAATTGACAACATTAGATTGAGCTTTTTTGAGATCATGGGTGAAAATCATTTTTCACCCCACATAGAAAAATGAAATGACATCATACCTATTATATACCCCTGGAAAAACCTTATTTCATTGTGAGGTTTTATCTAATCTATATAATGGAAGAATTAGATAAGAGAGATAATAACAAATAAAATTAATTCCATTGAATTCTAAGTACCTATCCAAGAATCCATTGAATCTATAAGTATACAAATAAATAGTATGTATATAAGATATTCAATACTTTATGAAATTTTAATATTTTACAATATATATTTCTAAAATTACTCAAATATAGTGTATATAGTAATAATTATATATTTTGGGGTCAGATCAAATTATCAAATATTTTTTTTAATTAAAATTTTTTTTCTTCTTTAAAATCATTAAAAAATTTGATTTGGTTTTATCACATAACATAAGCTAGTCAGTCATTTACATTTATATATTAGCCATTTTTGTAAAATTTTGAAAAATGACAAATTTGGTGTGATGTGGATGGAACCGCTCTCTGGATCGTCCACATGGGTCTATGAAAGTGAATTTTGTGCAAAAAGTAGTAAAACTTCATTATAAGAAAAGTCACAAGAGCTTACAATTGCCAAATTGATCAATAAAAAATGCCAGCAAAAATTGCTGTGGGAGGGGCGAAGCGATATTTTATCAATACAATATCAATATTTTTTATTGGATCATTTTAGAAATCCATTGATAAAATGGTCCGAAAATGATAATTACGATCCCCCTTGAATAAAAATCCTAAAGAATAAAGTTTATTCTCTATCCTGAGTACTGTATATTAGTTCTTTATTTTTCTCATAAGTCTAATCAAACCCTGATTATTCAGGTTTCCAGTCAAATGTTCTATACAATTATATAATTCTGCAAATTATATTATTTTTTGAAATTTTCTTATAACCAGAGATTGCTTTATTTTCATTGTCCCAGTCATCTAACTCATCCACCATGTTTGGCACTCTCCAAACGTCCACTTCAAATGCACTGCCAGGATTCGGACAGACTGCCACCTCAACAGCAAGCAGCTTCGGAGGCTTCGGCTTCAACAAGCCTGCTACACCAGCTGCCCCCAACACGGGAAGTCTCTTTGGAGTGGCACCACCTCCTGTGACAAGCTTGTCGGCAGGATTGAACCTCTTCCCTGGAACTTTGGGAAGGTTTGGAGCACCTGCTACCACTACAACTACCTCGTCAACTACAGGATTTGGAGGTCTTAACTTCAACATGGGAGGGCCACAACAGCCACAAACACAACAAGGTCCTACTTCTTATATGTCATGTTTGTACTGAAAATTTATTCTAGTGAAAGAACTGTTTAGACTACGAAATTCTAATTGTTAAATAATTTTAGTTGAAATAGTATAGTCTTGTTCAAAAAATGAACAGTGAGAATTAAAAACAAGTTTAGTTTATAGAGATTGTCCAAGTCTTTCTAAAAATTCATTTCACATGTGTCGGTACAGTGGCCAAAGTGGGAACCTCTGGAGAGACCTTCATTGCCTCCCTTTCTCAACCTCTGGCCTTTGGGGATGAACGAGACGTCGTATTGGCCAAGTGGAACCAATTACAGGCCAGTTGGGGCACGGGTACAGGCTACTGCTCCAAGGGACTCTTCAACTACACGCAAGAGAATATCTTTGCTCGTTTTAAGGTGATTCTTTTCATCCTTTTTGATATACACTTTTCTTACATTATATTGTTGATCCATTTGTAATTTTGAATCATACAGTCAGAAAGAAATTATAGCTCAAATGCAGAATGTATCTCTCTCTCTTATTCAGTCAGTGGCCTACAATCTGCTCCCCACCAGCTGTGACACCGACGGTTTGGTGGTGCTTACCATCAACAGACCCTCAAAAGAAATCACCACTCACGCTCAACAGGTCCAGGACATCCTGTTCCGAGTTATCGGGAGTAAGCCCAACCTTCAGCTCTCTCTGGAAGACATTCGTCCAGCTGGACCTGCAGATTCTAGAACAGAGATCACTATTAAGGTGGTCGAAAGGCTGCCGACAGGTACCAACGACTCTTACTTCCTGAATTAATAAACATACTCATTCTTTACACATTATTGTAGTAGTAAAATTAAGTCGATTCTGCATCGATTCCCCCCGTCATTTTCTTCATATGATATTTCATTCCCCCATAAAATGGTGCATGTCCTCACATGATCTCTCGTTGCAGAATCGACTTAAACCTTACTACTTATTATTTATGTAACTCTAATATCAATCCATATTTAAATATATAATTTATTTTACCTGAAAAGTTAGTATTTTGAAGTTAATCATAATATATTGATTGATGCATTCTACCGTTTTTCTATCTAGTTGCACTCTACAATATCTATATTTGTTTTAAATTAAATTTGAATATTTCAGGAGGCACCAGGAACATTGCAGCGAGTGAATTGACAGGCTTTTTACAGGGAGCCACAATAAAAACGCAGCTCGAATCACAGCTATCCATGCTTAATGTACAGCCACAGAAAGCGCCAACGCCTGGCCAACTATCACAATATTTAGAGAGGGCTCCACCCGGTATTAATCAGTTGCTATGGCAGCAGGTATGCAAGAATTAATTCAGTATGGCGTCCTTCCTTTCTTATTAGATTGAGACAATTAGTATTCTATTCTTTATACGGGGTTGATATCAATCAAAAAAAATCGTCCAGCTATTTCAAACTAAACAAACGCTTTTAATAATTCGATTTTATTCCTTGAATTTACAAATTTTTAAATTTTGGTTTTTGGAAAGTTATAAAATATTTAAAAAATCAATCGATTTATTTTATTTTACCATTTCATAGGGGGGTATCGACAACCCCGATCCTCGTCGGTTCATCCCTGTTCCTTTGGTCGGTCTTAAGGAACTCAGAGACCGCATGGTTGCTATGGAACAACAGGCTGAACGACAGACCTGCACACTTCAGCGTGAATCTTCCAAGATCACCCAGTTAAAGACAAGTCAGATTAATATGGAGTCTCGTATAGCCCAGGCACGTCGAACTGAGGTCCAGTTATCACACAGAATTCTCAAGGTCAGTTGTTGTTTGTGAAGGGCTCATAACTCCGAAGTAGGATTACACGATCCAGGTCCCTGTTCCCGCAGATCCTCTGTCGACAAGAGGTCCATCGAAAACAGGGCTATTCTCTCTCAGCGGAGGAAGAGACTCTTCGCTACACTCTGGAAAGGCTGTGGACAGAGTTGGTGGCTCCTTGCGGGGTCAAAGGTCGAGTTAGGGAAGCTCTCTCCAGTCTGAGAGTTGGAGACCAGTCTGCAGGTCGTGCTCTGATTGGTCGAGATGGGGAGGCCGGTACACGCTATGCTCTGGATCCTGACACCTGCACTGAAATTAAGGAGGTAGATTATTTGTAACTTTTGCGATGAGACTATTTTATGATTTTTGGATATCATGTCTTTTGAATTAATACGAATTCTATTTTATATCTTCTTTGATCTCTTTTAGCATTTGAAGCAACGCCAACAATGTATCCTGGACATGATTCAAATGATTAAGGAAGACAGCGCTTCATTAGATATCATCAGAAAAGGAGGTCCAATTTCAAGAACTGTGAATGCATCAAGACTTCCATAATCTTTTTTGGATTTAGATTAATTTAGATTATTTTGTTGTACATTGTTTTAACATTGGCTCTATAAGAAACGTTTTGTATATGTCATTTTATATTGTAACATTAGATATTAAATATATAATATTTAATTGTATTGTATTGTTTTAACTTGAACCTCTATTCCAAATATTATCGCATGTGAACTTCAAACTTCATCCGGCTTCGTTCCTCAATAAACAAATTGATATTCTGTAATTTAGTTGCTATGCATAAATTCTTTGAATTCTTAAACGGTTAAAAATTATTTTGATAGCTTCAAACAACAACATAAAGAAAAATTTGTAAAAGAAATATTCAGTCTACAAAGCCAGCCCAATAATGTA
>JAUZNC010058649.1:0-11063 GCA_034780395.1 Vannuccia rotundouncinata
GCGGTCCTATATACACACCGGCGCAAGGCTTATTAGCATATACAGAGCTAACAGCCAACTACCGTTGGCTTAGATAAAATAGAAATGCATAAAACTCTTATATCTATAAAATTTCTACAGTATTGGAAAAGTTCCACAGTACTAAAAAGTACTACTTTTTAGTACTATATTGAATCTAACTTTTCATAGCAACCATGGGAAAAAACTTTGATTGATTGTGCGTATCTTACAGTTGTATTACTTTTAACATTATTTTCAATATTTAAAACTTTATCGATTTTCAGGTATAATATAGCTGCAATTCCTATACTATTTTAGGGCGATAATGTATAGATTTTTATATTATGCGTCAATTTTTTAACGAAATTTCAAAAGCAGTGATGTGGTAATTTTACGGGAATGTAACATTGCAATATAAATACTATTTATTTTAGGTTCTAATTTAATATTTTAATATTTTCTTTAATTAGCAAACTCATTTAATTTATGACTTTGCGTCCACCTTCTTTACTCAATAATTTCTTCGCATCATTTTAATTTTTAAATGAGTTAGCCACTCTTAAACTTGGCAAATATTCCAGGCCAAGAAATATCCGTTTTAGGCTCTGATTTACTAGACTGAGTGACAAAAGAACCAAATGAACGTAGAGTTTACGAAATCGCAGGGCCGGATCTAGGATTTTTCATAGGTGGGTGGCTGGATCCAAAAGGCGTACAATAATTAAAATATTAAAAAAAGTAAAATGTTGACAAAAATTAGCTATACAAGGAGGTAGATTATTTTGTAACAATAATTTTAATAGGAACAATATGAATCGAGTCAACAATTTGTGTTTATAAATTATATTGTCGTAATATCATCGTCAATATAAATTCCTATAATACCATTATAACAAAAGCAATTAAAATTAACCTACAAATAGTGAGGAAGACTGCATTCGTCTAGGGTGTAGTGCAATGAATTTGTCTATATATTTTTTGTGTAGACAAAGTCACTTTTTGTGATGCATTGTTATGACGTACAAATCGGACAGTCTATTAGAGGCCATTGATGACCGAAGAAATGTATTCACACGACGAACACATGAGAACATAACTCGGCCTCACAACTAACAATTGGTAAAACAGCGGAGACAAGTTTTTATTCTGTGCATATCTTCGAAATGAAGGATAATATTCAACATTTTCAACATTGATTTTCTATTGCAGTACCGATTTTTGATATAATCTTTAAATTTAAAATGTCTTTGTTTAATTTGCTATAACGATTTCAGTTAAAACAAAATGAACGACATTGACGCATAGAAATGTGTTGCAGGAGATTATACACTGAGAATCCACTCATGATTATGCATAGATCTCCAGTATAAAGTTGAATATAATGCAATATTACATTCCCGTAAAATTTCCACATTACTGCTTTTGAAATTTCGTAAAAAAATTGACGCATAATATTATAGGTATTGCTATAATATACCTGAAAATCGATAAAGTTTAAATCATATACATTACACTAATAAATACAACTAGATCTGCAATCTAAGCGAAAGTTGACATCCAGTTTCGGTTTCGATCGTATTAGGCAAAAAACTAAAAAATGCCTACCTCTTGCTGCGCATTTGGTTGTACGAACCGTCATAGCAAATCTTCTGCGATAAGTTTTCATAGGTAAGAATACAATAATTTTAACTTATGAATATATTTTTATTTGTATATATATATATATTAATTACAATAAAATCTTTGAAATAAATTTATTTGTTATTTTTAGATAACATAATATAATTTGTTAGTTTAATACATTCTAAAGTTAGCAGTATTTTTGTATAATAGAATATGGCAATTTTTAAAATTAAATCTTATTTTTAGTATGTATAATAAATTTTATTAAAAACAGTCTCATAAATCTCTCTTATAACATAATTTAGTTCATAAAACAGTGTAAATTATATATGAAAAAATATTATATTATAGCTTTAGAAAAACTTTTATACTAAATAGATTATAAATATTAATTTTTAAAATTTTCTTTTTATAATTTTCTATTGTAGAAATTAGGTTAATGTCTATGGTTTAAATATTGAAATAAATTTTAAAAGTAAGACAACTGTAAGATACGCACAATCAATCAAAGTTTAAAAAAAATTATCTGACATTTATTATTTATCAATCAAATAGTTGCAACAAAATGAAATTAAATAACTGGAAGAAGATATCATTACTTCTAACAATTATCAACCTTTATCAATGTCGACATTGGAGAGTATTAAACGGACAGCCAGCTAAAAAATATGAATTTCCTAGCATGGTATATTTAGTGATAACACCATTCAGTATTGACAATTACATATGTGGTGGATCATTAATAAATAGTTTTACTGTGCTTACGGCTGCCCATTGTGTAGAATATTTTACCAACATTAAACTATTTCGTTTGAAGGTGGTCGTAGGTGGATACAAATTGAATGTAAGTCTGCAGATATCTTACATAACATAAAAAAGTGTAAAAAGTCAAAAACTATCCCTAATGGAGTTAAATTTAGTTAGAAATTATAGACTCCTTGTTTCTAAATTGAATGTTTACTTAGTCAATACTGAGCTAGTAGGATATGTAGTTGTCCAACTTTTCTAACTCTACACACACAACAATATTTGAATTAAACAACAATTAGGGTTTATCTGAAAAGTTTTTTTATTTTGTTAAAATATTATTTAATACCCTTATAATAGATTTTAAATTTTGATGAAATGGCGACTAAAAGATATGAAGCAAACGTTATATGTCATTATAAAATTGTATTATATTATACGACATTGAAAGAAGTGCTTTGTTGGAAAACCAGATCAACCAGTGCAGTAGACTTTCGTTTTAAATCATAATTCTTTCTATAAGCATACTCAGCTCAATTCAGCTAAAATCACATAAAACGTTTATCCATACATCTTCGTGACCAGAAATATTCACCAAGCACAACATTATCTACGAAAATATAAGACAATGGGAAATTTTTAAACCACTTGAACGCTAGCTTTTAAAACCTTTTAATCTAAATATTTTCAAGACTGTCATTTCAATTGATTGGCATAATTATTCACAATGTTTTGAACCCGATTTGGGCTATTTGGACCAGTTTTACACTAGCTGGCACACACTACTTTCTAGCAGGTACATACTACTTTTTTCAATCAATAAGAAAAGTAGTGTATTGTGAAGCATTGGAGATAATTGATATAAAAAATATAGGTACCCTTTAAAATCCAAAATTACATTTCAGTTCAAGCTTGACATTTTTCCATTCAATAAAAACACAGATAGCGTACATTTTTTATTAGGAATCAAAAAAAGACGAACGATAATATTTGAAAAGTAAAGGCATAATATGAGCAAAGGGTCCACTATTTATATATGAAACATTTTCAAGGATAACATTAATTGAAAAAAACATTAGTCTTCCATCGATCCACACACACGCCACGACAGCATTAACGTGCCGATAAGGGTTTCGAACTTTGTTCCGTGTAATCGATGCCATACCTTTTCTGCAGCATTGCGTAATACCGCCTCTTGAAATGCAACTAATGTGCTCCTCTGAGAGTTTGATGCATCTTCTGCTGGATTTTGCTGCGCCAAACCTCTTTTACTGTGGCTCTCAGGATGTTAAAGCATACCTCACAAGGGTTCGTTCAACTGAAGGGCTCTCTAATAAACTCAGCGGCCTTATGTCTCTGATTCCAGCACACTTGAAAAGTACGTAGGGATGATTTTGTTGAATGGGTGACATCTTTGCAAGATCTCAATATAAAAGGTTTATGTCTATAGATGTGACGAATCTCCACGGTAATATTCCTATAGAACAGTTGGAGCGAGAGATCCTAGCATCTACTCAGTTCTAAGAATTTTTTTACCTTACACAAACACAAACCCAATCCTCAAATTGGAAACCGAAGACTTCATCACTATCGTCAAACTTTCCTCGCTTTAATCTACATGAATACCGTCGAAAACAACATCTTTAATTCAATTCAAAAAGCATGCACTGGAAACGTTATATCAATGATTGCTTTGTTTTTGGGAAGACGACATCACAGCAGAAGAGATTCTGGAAACGGCCAAACGGGAAAGCGACAACATTAAATTCACGATGGAAAAACTTAAAGAATGGAAACTTCCATTTCTAGACTGCGAAATCAGGATCTCCAATAATAGTTTCTCTACTATAAGCTATATATCAAAGCCATTCACAGTGGGGTCATTTTCCCCTGAGACTCACTCAGTCCCATATCTCTAAAGAAAGGAATCGTCTTTGGGGAATTCAGAAGAGCAAAAGCCAGAGCAAGCAACCATAAAAAGAACGCTAATGACTCAATAGATAAAGTCCAAGAAAGATTCAGAAACAACGGATTACCAGAAGCCTTTTTGCGACGCACTTTTTTCGACATAAAAGGAATAAAAAACAAGGAACTAAACAGACAAATGCTACAAATACATCTACATGGAGTGCCCATACATCAACAAAATCCAAAAACGACAGTGTTCCGCAGAACGAAATTAGAAGACAAAATTCGCCTGTGCTTCGACGCAGGAAGACCACTGAAACAATTGATGGAGCCAATAATTGGTTGTGAAGGATTCGCTCAGTTATGTTAGTAACGAGAATAGGATTCCGCAAAAAAATAACTAAATTTTAATAAGAGTATGTGTCAATAATCTATTATTTTTGGAGCGTTTTTTAATAATATTTATATTTTAAATATTTTTTATCTTGAATTATAGAAAAAAATTAAAACAGAAAAAATAATTCCCGTAATTGGAATTGATGTTCATGGAATGCGCAATAAAACTACTAGAATGAACGATATTGCTCTTGTATACCTAGCCATCGAGGTCAAAGAATCCAAGTATATCAAATATGCAAAACTTCCTAATCAAGGCCAAACATTCCGAAGACCATACAAAGGCTTTATTGCTGGTTATGGGAATTCGGAAAAGGGTAACAATACAAAAAGATTAATTAAAGGAACTGTAACTGTAAGTTGACAGCATTAATTGTATTGCTATGTCATGTTTTAACTGAAACTTGATTTAGAAATAATAACATTTATTTTAAATTATTCCTTTAGGTGTTTATAAAATGAACGCAGTGTTTACCACAAATTGAAATTTTTATTTGTGAGTTTAGTATTTAGTATTTTTGTATTAGTATAAAATTTACCAACGAGTCCAGGACTCATAATTGAATGGTAAAAAGGGGAATAGGAAAAGATGCGCATATAGTTACATACAATGTTTAAAATATATTAATAAAAGAAAAGATTGAGTCAACAGGTCAAACAAGAGAAAGAAGCCTGTTAGGTGTGGGACGAGGCAATTGAGCTAAAAATGTCAGACTAGGCTAACTAGTTAGGAGGACAACACGCGGTCTTCACCAAGCGAAGCGATTTAGCTTGAGCCGTGCACGGTGCTGGGGGGAAGTTGCCTTGACATTGATCTCGTTCTGGAGCCAGTTGAGCGGCAAGGGAGAATGTGCGCAGCCAGAATCTGGGGGTCTTTAAATTTGGCTATCCTTCTGGCGTGCTCTTTACGGTGGAGATCTCTGCGATCTTCCAGGGTTGACCACCCAAGCTGATGAAGGAAAGGAGCAGTCGATGTCAGGGGAGGGGAGGCGTACAGCAGACTGTGCGAGCTGCGTAGTGGAGTCCACTGTTAAGACGGTTCAACGAGGTCGTCGGAGCGTCAGCCCAGAGAGCATCGCAGTAGTCCCACAGAGGGAAGACTAGAGTAGAGACGAGGGTTTTGAGGGTTGAATTGTCCAGATAGCAAGAATATCGGCGAATCAGGTTGATTCTGGCTCGAGATTTCTTTGATATTGTTATGATGTGATTGCTCTTGAGGTCTTCGTTGAATGTAACCCCTAGGAGTTTGATGGTTTTGTGAATAGAGACCGCCCTATCTCCTAGGGTCCAATTAAGCTGACTTGATAATCGTTTTCTTCTGTGGAGTGTGGTGATCAGCATTGCTTAGGTTTTGTCTGGGTTAATGGACAGGGAATTGCGGGATGCAAAGTCGGAGAATTCGGCTAATGTGTGGGTTGTGTTCTTGGATAGATTATCCAGCGAGTACGAGGAGCAAACAAGGGTAGTGTCGTCTGCGAAGAGGAAGCATTTGCAGTCGAAGAAGGCTTGAGGGAAATCTGCAGTGTAGATAGTATTACTTAATATTACTTAATATTAGGTAATAGTGATATAAGTTTTAATGAACTTTGCGAAATACCTGCACCCGTAATACCAATTAAGTGGGTTGATAATGAAATTATTTGTAATTACTTTCTGGGTCCAGTTGGAAGTTATGTACTTTCTCCCATCGATGAAGTTTTTACAGAAAATTGTGAGAGATGGCATCAAACGCCACTGTCAATGTTCTTCTTTAAAATGTATGATGAAATATGATGAAGTTGATGATGAAGTATTATGAAGTATGTTGGTCTCACGAAGTATGATGGTATGATGATGTTTAATAAATAATATGATGAAGTATGATGGTATGATGAAGTTTAATAATATGATGAAGTATCATGAAATTATGTTATGGTTAGTATGGATAGTATTGTTGAGATGAATAATAACGAAAGTTGTGAGTTGTAACTGAATTAATTTTGTCAAAATGGAACCATAACTCTTTATTAGCACTATTGAAACAATTTTTTCGTGATATTTCGATGGCAAGGGGAGCAAAAATATATTGATACTGTTTTTTCAATCCATATCAGGGGATTGGTTATAAATAAGCCATGATTTTAGAAACTTTACATATGTTTCCATCAATAGTAAAGATATTTAATTGAATGCTGGACTGTTTGCAAATCGGTGAACGATGAAAGTGGTCTCTTTCAAATTTAAGTCTGTCTTTAACCATGGAGTTTGCGATGATCAGTTTCAATTAGGTTGTTCATATTCAAGACTAGTGAGCTTGAGTAAGGATTTAAAGTTTTTTTTCGTTTATGAGGAGAACTTTAAGGTTATTTTTTGTTGTATTTTTTAATGGCTTCCTTGACTGCTATGTCGACTTGAATGGGTGAGGTTGATTTTACAATTTAAACATCGGTTATTTTCTTGAGGAGGTTGATTTTTTATTTTCGTTATTAGTATTACATCAAATGTTCAACCTATTTAAAGAGAATAGTGAAGATATTTGATAAATAATTTTGTTACAATGCCCTCAAATAGTAATTGTGTCATAATTAGTTAGATATGAATTACGGTCTTCTATTATTACATTCAGATAACTCAGAGAATGCATTTTTAGTTAATTGGTATAGTCACCTATGATGCTTAGAAAAATATTTATTGCAAAAATTAGTAATATGTAAAAGGGGAAAAAAATCTTTTGTTTTTGATTATACGTCGTGATATTTTGATTTGCAGATAATCTCTAACAAAAAGTGTGCTAAAATGTGGGGCAAACCTTTGTATAGAAAAGAAAAGAGTATTATCTGTTCCAAAAAACGGAAAAGCACAAACTGTAAGGGTGATTCGGGTGGACCACTTTTCAAAAAAATAGTAAACAATAAATCAACATATTATATTCAAGTAGGTATTGTGAGCTTCGGAAGTTTAGCAAAATGCGGCACTTATAAGAATATAGTAGTCTATGCAGCTACAAATAATTTCGTAAATTGGATCAATCGACAAATTAACAAGAGATTATTTGACTCTGTGGTAGAGATTGTTTACGGACACAATTCTAGTTTTGTCTGTTCCGGAACACTTCTGACCAGGAATATAGTTCTTACGGCAGCTCATTGTTTTGAAAATGATCGAACCAAACGTTCCAAGTGGCGAATAATTATCGGTCGCAGTGATGCAGAAGTAAGTTTTTTAAGCTAACTAATAATAAATATGTCTTATATAAAAAGAAAACAATTTAACAAATTCATATAATTTTCATATTTCATACTCATATTTCGTAAAAAATTAAAAATTTGACACCATTCTATGGGGTGATTTAATGTCGTTTTTCTATTTATTATTTAGTCTTGTCTAATATTTGTTGATGTTAAATCACATCTCTATGTAATCAATGCCTCTACGAATCCATTTGTCAATTTATGATTCTATGAATTTAAATTTAAATAAAATCGATTATTTAATATAATTCAGTATATTTTAAAACAATAACAATTTTTGTATCTTCGTCAACATGAAATTTTCTGTTGACAGTATGTACTTTTTTATTGAAACTTTACGTCAAAAAAACATGAGTGCTGTCCAGATTCACGAAAACATTTGCGAAAGCCACCTGGCCAAATGATTTAGTCAGCCTTCAACAAGTGCAGCGAATTTCTAAAGAATTTTCTGATGGTACTCGGTTAAGTTTCAATCATTCTCCAGGGAAAGGACGACCAATGAGCGCGGTTCGGACGGAGGTCATAGAGAACATCAATCAACGAATTACTGATGATAATAGTTCATCAATTCGTATGTTGGTCACACTGACAGGATTGTCATACAAAATGATCTGGAATATCCTCAACGACGATCTAGAACTCTTGTGGATGCGTACACGGTGGGTCCCTCAGGTCCTTACTGACCTGAACCGTCAATGTCGTGTCGAGCGCTGCACTACAATGCTACAGTCTTTTGGATTTCGGCTTGTTCAAAAGAATCTCGTAGTGATTGACGAAAAGAGGTTTTACTTAATAAAACTCTAACGAGCAAACAACAATGGCTCGTGGTTAGGTCCTGATGCAGAGCGTCTTCAACTGCAAAGCGGAGCACCAATGACAGAAAACTGATGGCGATTGTGGCTGTTTCATTGAGAGGAGAACATTTTTTGAAGTTGTCAATAACACTGTTGTCTCAGCGGTCTCTATATAAACTTTCTTCGTAATATGGGCAATCACTTTGCAGAACTGCCTCAACCACTGCCGATGGAGAATATCCAGCTCAATCACGACAATGCTAGACCACATAACTGCAATGCCACAACCGTATTTCTACAAGAGAAGAACATCAAACTGCTGAGACAACCCCTTTATTCTCCGGATGTAAATCTTTGCGATATAGATTTAATTTTACTCGGTTCAAATCAGTATGCCCTGACTACATTTTAAAACGTGATCTTAAACATTTTTGGAGGCGCAGATGCCAACATTTACGAGTCAACTAATTCTGAAGTCTCTCCACAAGTTGACTCTAGATCTGGAACTTATTATTGAATGTGAAGGACATTATCTTTGAAAAATTTCATCGTTTGCTTGCTGAAATATTAATGCATTTATATATTAGTATATAAATAAAATTTTGGATTGGAATAAATTTTTTGTTTTGAATTAGTCAAAAAAACTCTATTAATTATGAATCTCCGTATATTTCTCAAGTTATTAAACGATATAATGTACTATTTTAATTATAAACACTATATTTGTTTTCAAAATTTGAATATCAATGTTCTTTTTCTTAAAATATATAATATATCAAAATAGAGTGGAAGTCTTGAGATATGGTCGTGAGATAATATACATTATGAAACTTAACATTAATGAGATGCACATTAATTATGCATTAAACACTGTGAATGAAAAATTCAGAATTATTCATGAGACATTTTACAGTATGACAAAACTTTACAGTACCCTTGACCAAATTTCTATAAAATAAATTCAAATTCTCTTAGAAAAACAAAAATATTCAAATCAAATTGAATTGAATATAAAAACAATTACAGTTCAATAGATGCTTCAGTTTTTATAATGAACTTTATTTACAGAACTTTTGGCAATAATGCTAATTCAATAATTAAGGCTATATTTCTGGATTACTCATCAGCTTTTAATTCTGTACTTCAAAATTAACTGATAAATTAAGTAAGCTAATGTAATCCTCATTAAATGGATAAATTCTTATATGGATGGTTGGTCACAGTCAGTTAAATGTAAAACAACAAGTCTTCTACGCCTATTCAAGCCAAAGTTGGTATACCATAATTATCAAATACTCAGATGATAAAATAATTCTCTATGGAAAGAAAGGGCCCTCATCGAATGTAATGATCAAGCACATGTTCTATTATGTAGCTGAAATCTCAAAAAGAAAAAATCTGAAATTCAATCAAATATAATATAAAAAAAAAGAGATCATTTTTAAGCACAATAACTAAATAATACAGCTGTTCTTTCTACAATTACTGAAATTTAACGAGCGAATATTTCCAATTTAAAGAGAGGAAAGACTTAAAATGGATGTTATAAAAGTTAAATTCGTTATAAAATTATTCTAAAAAATGATTCCATATATACCATAAAACAAATAATCACTTTAGCTCTTTAGTTGTAGAAAATATAATCTATTATTGCAAAGTATGGGGTTGTAGTCTTCTGATGAAGAATAAGAAAAAAGTGAAGAAGTAAATTAATTTCTTTGGAAAGGTCTCATCAATAGACTAAGAAAATTACGCCATATCATAAACTAAAAATACAAAATTATTATACAAAATGAACCTGAAAACATTACAAATAATCACTATGGTATGCGAAGCAGTAGACAGACTAAAATTTTGTGCCGAACATTGTCCTACAGAAAATCTTTCGTTCCAGCAGCCGAATCCTTCATGTCTTAAGAAGAGGTTACTATTTTAACCTACATTTTAATATCTATGCATTTTCCATATTATGGATTTATATCGGTACTTATGTACCCACGTAATACTACATGTATTTTGTTAATATATTTTCCTCTTTAAAAGTATTTGTTCTTTTACTGGAAAAAGGCGATCCATCTTCTTCTTATTAATATTATGTACAATTATCAATATTATTTTTAGAGAGCATCAGAAACACAAAGAATTGCGGTGAAGAAAATTATTAAACACGAAAATTATAATGGCAGTTCAGGTGATTTCAAACACGACATTGCAATTGTAATATTAAAAGATAACTGTCGCTTTTGTCGTCTCTATCAAAAGCTGCCAAAAAAACATTTATTTCTTATGGCACCATATGACGCAATAGTTACTGCTTATGTACACACTAACAAGTCAATCGATTTTCACCACATAGCACCACATA